>PVIJ01012948.1:0-13640 GCA_004024925.1 Scalopus aquaticus | reverse complement strand
TTGTCACCTCCGTGAGATTGGTCACCGCTGGAGACATTATCTGTATAAAAGAGAAATAGAAAGAAATGGTCAAATCTTCCAGTTTTCATATAAAATCGGTTATCACCACAGAATAAGAATTCAATATATTTTCTAGATTATCACTCCTTCTAGGTCCTAATGAGTCTAATTTTATCATCTGCATATACTGCTTTATATCCAACCCCTTTATTTCTAACCCGACTGACAGCCCCTCTTACCGCCTCATTATGCTGCTCTCGCCTCCTGCCCAGGACCCAACGCCTCTGCTAAGCCCACCCAGAGAGGTTGTCCAGGCCACAGCCCCAGAGGAAACGGGACCCACCCAGAGCACCCCCACCCCCAGAGTCTGTCCTGCTCCCCCCGCACAGCCCTCGGTCTGAGAGGCCCCACAGGGACAGGGGTGAGCAGGGACGGCGGGGGCGGGTCCCTGTTTTCGTGCCCCCAGCCCCGACCCGGTCACGGCGCGGAGTGACCTGCGCTGAGCGTCCCCTGCGGCGTGTGCTGCCCCCTCCTCTGTCGCCTCCTCACCCCGGGGCCTCGTGCTGACTCCTGGTCCCCGTTTCCTCGTCTCCGTGTCTCCCCCTGACCTGACTCTCCCACATCTGAAGGCTCAGAGACCCTGTTCCCTGCAGAGTCTCCCCGGTCACCCCACACGTCCCCCCCGAGTGTGAGCTTGTCCCCCGCGGCCCCGTCCCCTCTGTCCCCCTCAGACTCAGCACATCTGGGCCGGGGGAGGCGGCTCGGGCCGGTCAGACGGTCTGTGGGTGCGGCTGTCCCTGCCGGGCACGGGGCCGGGGCCCTCCGTGTGCGGGTTTGTTCCTCACCCCAGGCCCGTCCGTGAGGGGGCGTCTGGTTTCGGGGCAGCCCCCACTCTCCTCCTGCTCCCCAGTCTCACCCTCCCCTCCCTCTGTGGGCTGGCCGAGGGGGAGTTCTGGTGAAGGCAGGATTTTTAGAAGCATGTAGTAATATAAAATTATTGTAATAGATTAATGGAAATAATTCAAGATAATATAAAATAAAAGAAAGATAATAAATTAGGATAGGGGGTGATCCAAGATGTATACACTTTTCACTCATTTAAAGTAAATATTTATAATCATGATGCAAGTATTGATCTGTATCTCCTCCTGGCTCTGTTTAAATCTTGTAGCTTCTGCCTTTAAAATAGGAGTAAGCATTCCTGAGTGATGGACTTAAAAAAATCAAGTTCATGTCCATAGCAGGCAGATCTACACCCATCTCCGCGTCAGTGCCAGAAACAGTCAACAATTCAAGTTATTGGATTTCTACTTGTATTTTGTATGTCATAATAATAAAAGAAAAAAATGACAATCCAAATTTTAATAAAAACATTCATTTTTAATTTCATTTTGAATTTCTTCCTAATTTCAATTTAAATCCATTAATTTGGGATTTATTCTTTCCTTAATACACTCTCACTCCATGTGCTGAATGCGAAAATCACACTTATGAACCAATAATTGTGTGATGCTGTAAATCAGTATCTTCTGATATATTAATGTATGAAAATGTCATAATCTTGGAACAATGTAAATATGTTTTACCTCAGTGAAACCCATTCCAGATTAAAACAGCATTGTGAAATTCAACTTTTTGTGTACCTTTTGATTTTAATAGTTTTCTTCATTAATCAATGTTTTAATTACGGTACTTTATCAAAACTAAAATGAAGCTGGAATTTTTAAACTTTATCATCAGAATGGATACGCCTCTGTCAAAGGTTGTAGCAGATACCTGCAGTCTCTGGACTGTCCCAGCCGCCTTGTGGAGTCTCTTCTCCGAGGTTGTCCCGTCACGGGACAGAGGGCGTCCCGGCCTCTCCCTCCATGGCCGCGGCGTGTGTGGGTCCTCTGGACACTCCCAGGATCCACCCTCCGTCCTCTGCCGCATCCGTGCACAGAGCAGGGGCCTGGGGTGGGGCTATTTGCCCTCTGGTGCCGGCGCCTGGGAGTTGGTCACTGTCCCAGACTCCGTCCCTCGGGGACTCTCCTCCAGGGGACAAGTGCACGTGTCTGGTGACTGTCCTAATTGGCCTCGTCCTACAGCACGTCCCAGTGGTCATTAGTGCCCCGAGTGTGCCAGAGGCAATTTCCTCAGTTCTTACCCCTGTGTGTACGGGACTGGGGCTCCTTCTACAGTCCATCAGCCCCGCTGACCCTCCCACAGGGGACCTCGTGTTGGACCCGTCGTCAAAGCCCCTGAGGAGCTGTGTCCAGGGGAGCTGGACACTCTGTCTGCCACTGTGCCCCTCAAGGGGAGACCAAGGGGTGAGGGGAACTGTGAGGTGGAGGAGGCGGGAGGGGGGGAAATGAAAAGGGGAAACAGGGCGAGGAACAAACGCGAGGAGCGCTCAGGTTGTGAGAGTAGGAAGGGACAGCGGGTTCCTGTGAAATGTGAATCTGTTCGGGTCGTAAAACCATCATTTTCATACTCACTTTTATTCTTGGCAGCTTCAACTCGGCATTTTTATCTGAATTGTTGTTTTTGAGCCAAGATGACTTTGGTCTTAGTAGCTCGCAGCCGGCTCCTATGGCCGGGCTGATCTGTAGCTGCCGCCCGCGGGGTCCCCGAGTCGGGTGGACTCTCCCTGCAGGTGGACAGGCGAGCGCCGGACGGGCCGCAGCTCTCGGCCGGAGGACCCCACCCCTGTGCTGACCGGCGCGTCCCGGCCCGAGGGCGGCCCCGAGTCTCACGAGGCAGCTGGGTGAGGGGCAGCTCGTGTTTAATCCTGCACGAGGACACGACAGTATCCACAGTGACCGTCTGAAAACTGGTGTTGGAAGCAGAATTGTTTTTCAGACCAAGCTCCTTTGGGTGAATCACTCTCTGCCGGCAGTAAAGGGACATGAGCGGCGTGTCAGGGCGAGTGTGGAGTTAGAGGCTGCGCGATGCGAGCTCGACGGTCCCCTCCCCCACGGAACCCTGATAATAAATTGATGAAAGTTCATTTCCTCCCTGAAGGAAAGGTTTCCCACTTCTATGTAAGTCCCCAAGTAGCGCTCTGGGGGGACTAAGAATGACCTAAATTAGGAGAAGGCTGAGAACTGTTCAAAAAGCCTTACCCTGGTGTTGCTAGAAAATGGGGATATTGAAGCCCAAAGGACTCTGGCGAGGGCAGGGCAGCCGTTGTGTACGGGAGGAGAGCCTGGTTGGGGCCTGGGCGTGGCCACGCCTGCTGGTGTCCTCACCCAGTACCATGGACAGAGGAAGGATAAATAGTTGTGTGGACCCACTCTATGGAGTACTACACAGCTGTTAAAAAGATGCAATCATGTATTTAGGGACAACATGGATGGACCTTGAGGAGCTGTGTGAAGTGAAATGAGCAGAATGTGAGAGGCAGAGTTTGGATGGTCTCGCTCATGTGGGAATAGAAAACACAGAAAATGTGTGTGACAAATACGGCAAACTCAACTCTGGACCAAGTGCAAAAATCTGCTGGTAGCAGAGGGAACAGAAGGGACACAGGGGTGCGGAAGGAGGGCCTGGCGCTGCAGGGCAGGTGTTCAGCAGATGCTGAGTGGACACGGCCCAGCCCAGGAGCCGATGTGACCGCAGTGAACATAATGCAAAGTATAAGTGAGCTAAATCCTTGATCGAGAACACATGCTGAATTAACGTGATGTCGCGATGTACCACTGTGGAAGAAATCCCCTTCCCAACAGACAGGTAGTGGATTTGTCACAGGGTAATTACAAGGGACATTAACCGGGAGCAGAGCAAGGAATGACGTCACAGCCCAGGCGATGAGACTGTGATCTCATCACTGAAAGTGATACAGCAAAGATGCCAATTCTCTGAAAGAAGTAGTGTGTGCTAGTGTATTAAAAATTGTTTTTTTGCGTAGTTCTTTTCCATTTTCAGCACCTATGACTCTGCAGTTAAATGATAACTGTTGTTATATTTAAATAGTTTTACTTTAAATCCTAACAAATAGAGATTATTAGGGTTTCTGTAATGCTGTCGTATTACTTGGGTTTTGCTTTCACAATTTAATTATGTCATGTAATTGGGAAAATGCGTTTAATCTGCTTTGGTTTTTCTTCTGTATGTTGTGAGTCAGTGACCTCATTTCATTATATTGCATGTGGCTGTTCATTTTCCCCAGTGTTATTTCCCCATTTTCCTTGTTCTAGTCCATACTCCTGCTCTTCTGTAATGGACTAACTACCCATTTAGATGCGGGTGTATTTCTGGGCTCTAATTATATGCCGTGTGTGTGTGTGTGTGTGTGTGTGTGTGTCTCTGTTTTTGCCCCAGTACCAACCTGTTTCAACTATTATAGCTTTATTGTATAGACTGAAGCTGGAAGTGTGCTGCCTCCATTCTTCCTCATTTTTTTCCGGATTGTTTTGGCTGCTCTGGATCTTTTGTAGTTACATATGAATATCAGTAATGTTTCATGTCTTTAAAGAATGCCAGTGATGTTTTTATTGGGCTTGCATTGTATCTGTAAATTGCTTTCGGTCTCGTGGGGATATTGTAATGTTGATTATTCTAAGTCATGGTCAGGGATTATCTAAGTATTCTTTATCTTTTCTATTTATTTTAACAATGTCTGAATGTTTTCTTTGTGTCTTCAACTCCTTTGTTTGGTTTACTCTTACCTACTTAGTTTTACGAGTGGGATTGTTTTCTTAATTCTTCTCTTCTAGGTCATTATTTACATGTAAGAAGGCAATTAATTTTTGTGTGTTGTTTATGTAAGCTCCGCTGCACTGAAGTGGCTCATTGATTTAATTTGTTTTATCAGTGGAGTCTTCAGTGCTCAGCATGTTATGTTGTCCACAACAGGTTTAATTGTGTTTAAATGTTTAAATTCATACAACCTTGAGACAGTTAATGTTTTGTTAATTCAAAAACTTTATTTATGCTATACAAAACTGGAAAATGTAGGCAATGAATAATCTCAGTATATGTTTATGATGGTCTGATATTCCATCTTCTTAGTTCAATACATGTATTCAATTCTCATTATACCCGATAAATTTTATAGACCAAGTAACAATGACAGTATCAAGAATTAATATTAACAAATATATTTATCATCAGAAAAAAAAGTGAATGATTTAAAGGAACAATAGTAACAGTCAACTCAGAAATTCAAAGTTCTTGATTTTGCCATCTTTTCTCTCCATTCCTGGCCTCCAAATTCCCCTTGTGCCCACAGGGAGCTCACCTGGGCTGGAGGCAGGTCAGCCGGACAAGCCCCTCATTTGCGAACTGTGTGAGAATGAGTGAAACGATCTGATATCCTTTGGAACTGCATTTGTTTTTAAAGATTTATTTATTTATACATCCTAGCTGGGGTACAAGCCAGAGGCGTGGGACGGCGAGAGGGTTCACCTGAGACAGAGTGGGGAGCAGAACAGGCAGATCAGAAATACACTGCTGAGGGGAGCAGCGGGCGAGGCAGGAGAGGTCTGCTGCACCATGTGGGATTCTTCCTGGCTGGGCGTCGAACTTGCATCGCACGCTGCCAGCAGCTGCAGGGCGCAGCGCCCAACCACTGCGCCACCAGGGAGGCCCTGGAACTGCATTTTATCATGAAATATTAAGGGGTAAAATTTTCGAATATTGGACGTCACAGACGAGAAAGCAAAGATCTAGTGCAGTCAGCAGACGCGGAGCTGAGGCCAGACAGGGCCAAACTGCGGGGCATTCACCTGCCCAAATTTAAATCTTTTTCCGATTCTTTGCATCTTTACATCTACACTAAATGATTGTGTTATTTTATTGTATGCAAATCCAATGAATTTTCTCATTAAGACATGTCAATATGTGGCCTCCCTGGTGGCGCAGCGGTTAAGCCATTTTAGCAATTATAGCTTTGTAGTATAGTCTCAACCTAGAGTGTGCTACCTCCATACTTGCTCATTTTTGTCAGGATTTTTGGCTGTTCGTTGTCATTCTTAGTTCCATATGCATTTCAGTAATGTTAGTTTCATATCTTTGAAGAAGAATGTCATTGAAGTTCTTTTTTGGATTCCATTTAATCTGTAAATATCTATGTGTATCATGGGCATTTTGTAATGTTGATTTTTCCAAGCCATGAACAGGGTATATCTTTCCAACTCATTGTATTTTCTATTTCATTTAACAATATCATACTGTTTTCTTTGTATCTTCACCACCTTTGTTAGGTTTACCCCTAGGTACTTAAGCTTTGTGGTTATACATAGGATTGTTTTCTTTTCTTTTTAAGGATTAATTTATTTATTAATAAAAGAGCTGGGGTGAGACAGGAGAGTTCTGCAATGCCATGTTGGTTAGCAGAGGATTGGACTTGTGCCGCAGTGGCTGCTGATAGCTTCATAGTGCTGAGCCTTAACCCTGAATTCCCAAGGGGAGGTCTGGGATTGTTTTCTTAATGTCTTCATTTAAGTTCATTGTTTACATCTAAGAAGGCATTTAATTTTCATGTGTTGATTTTGTAAGCTTCCAACAGCCGTGAAGTGGCTTATTGATTTAATTTGATTTTTTCCAGTGGAATCTTTAGCACCCTCAGTGTGTATTATTTTGTCCATAACAGGTTTAATTGTGCTGTAATGTTTAAATTCATACAGTGTTGGAACAGTGAACGTTTTATTAATTTTAAAGATCTTCGTTATGCTATACAAAGCTGGCAAAATGTAGGGATGAATAGACTCAGTATATGTTTATAATGGTCTGATATTCCATCTTCTTAATTCAATACATGTATTCAATTCTCATTATGTCCCAGACCTTTTATTGAGCAGCACACTATGTCAGTATCAAGAGTTATTATAACAGTTGTTTATCATCACAAAAAATAAAAATGTGAATTATTTGAAAGAACAGTAATAAGTTGTCACCTCAGAAATTTGAAAATTGTGATTTAGCCGTGTTCTCTTTCCATTCCTGGCTGGCCTCTAAATTCCCCTTGTGCCCACAGGGAGCTCACCTGGGCTGGAGGCAGGTCAGCCTGACGAGTCCCTCGTGGGCGAACTGTGTGAGAATGAGTGAAATGATCTGATATCCATTCGAACTGAATTTTATCATGAAATGTGTAGGTGTGAAGTTTCCAAATATTGGACATCCCCGATGGGAAAAGAAAGGTCTAGTGCAGTCAGGAGACATGGCATTGAGGCCAGAAAGGGCCACACACACAGGGCATTCACCTGCCCAAATGTAAATCTTCTAAATCTTTGAATGTCTTTATATCTACAGTAAATGATAGTGTTATTTTATTGTAACAAAATCCAATCTGTTTTACCTTTTGATAATCACCATATGGAAAAGCTGACACTCAGGGTGAGATTACCCTTAACAATGTGCCCAACGGGACATTGTCCCCAATTTCCCAGATATTCTGGGTAATTAAATAAATGGGGGCAAACACAGGAATAAAGTGGGGTGTAATGTAGTGAGTGCCATTCCTCAATTAATTCTGGAAATATCAGAAGATGGTGTGGTCCACTCATTATTATTTTGTTTTCACACTATAGCTCCCCAAACCATGGCATCTCCAGGCCAAGAGTTACAGAAATGGAGAAGAGCAAAAAAGTGGCTTCAAGTTCAATTCCCTCCGTATATATACAATATCAAAAAGCACCTAAGCATTAACAAGAGGAACAATTAAATCTAATAAATTATATGAAGTGATATCAAATATAAATTAAAGTGTAGTATACATTTGAAAATATACGTTCAAATTATAAGTAATTATAAGAATACAAAGGGTATATGATGTGAAAAATAATATAAGTGTCTGGGAATGGAATCATGAACTCATCTTCTCCATTACATTTTGGTGAGTGTCCCCTTCATCAGTCTCCCCACAGCCGTCTTCATGGCCTGGTTTCTCAGACTGTAGATGACGGGATTAAAGGTGGGGGGCACCACAGTGTAGAAAGTAGAAATGACCAGGTCAGACATGGACGGAGTCTTTGAAGTTGGCTTCAGATAAGCAAAGCCTCCAGTGGAGACAAATAGCACCACAACCAGCAGGTGGGGAAGGCAAGTGGAGTAGGCCTTGGCCTGACCTTCTGTGGACGGAATCTTCCTGACAGCAGAGAAGATGTGGACATAGGAGATGACGATGAAAATGAAACAACAGGAATCTATCATCACAGTAATCATCAAGGGTACAAGTTCGTTAATCAAACTTTCTGAGCAGGAAATAGCCAGTAACTGGGGGACGTCACAGAAGAACTGATGGACCACGTTGGCCCCCACCTATCCTCCTGCTCAGCTCAGCTCCCCGGAGTGGGACTCTCAAGGAGACTTAATAAGTCTGAATGATCAAGGGTGACCCCTAATCCAGCCTGTGGGAACTTCCTACCACCTCGTCCCCACAGAACCCCACTCCAGGCCCCGCTCCCGGTGCACAGTAGAGACTCAGTGGACACGGCCCCCGGGGAAGACAAGACAGTTAAGGTCACAGAGTAAAATAACACAATTGCAGCACATGGTGGGAATCTTCCCAATAATTCAATAAAAAGAAGAAAATAAATCGGAATATCAGGTGCTCAAAGAGTAGACATCATCTGAGTGACATGAAACATGATAATAATCGAATTAGCTGTGACATGTATTTCTTCCTGTGCAGCATCATTACCGATCCCAGGGTGGGGGAGTTAGGACACACCCAGGGTCGTGTCCGAGAGCAGACAGGTGTCCACACCTTCTTCTCTGTGTCAGAGCTACGAATTGGTCAACATGTGGCTGTGAAGTTAGAGAGATTCTACCTGACTCTAACGTCTGTCACAATATTTAGGCAAAAGGCAGAACATCATGATTTTAAAATAAGTATTGTATTTAATTTTCTCTGGAATTCTTCATTACAATTTCTTCAATATATTTAATACTCAAAACACACTCATCGTGTTCAGTGCCTAAATTCCAGTCATGAAGCGATAATTGTCACATCTACCATAAACCCAAATCTTCTAATACAGGATTATACTAAATGTCAACATCTTTTGGACTCTATAATTAAAGATGAATATATTTTCTCTCTGAGACTCATTCCAGGATGCTTCGGCCATGGGACATTGACCATCTTGTGCACCTCAGAATGTGTTAGTTTTCATTATTTATAAAATTACTGTGCCTTCTCAAGTCAAAAAATGAAGCTTGAAATTTAATAACTTTCAAATCTGAATGATTTCTATTCTAAAGCTGTTTAATAATTGAATACCTGCAATCGCGGGTGGTGTGCGGGGAGTTTCAGCTCCTTGTGGAGTCTCCTCTCTGAGGTTGTCCCGTCACAGGGCAGAGGGCGTCCCGGCCTCTCCCTCTATGGCCGCGGCGTGTGTGGGTCCTCTGAACACTCCCAGGATCCACCGCCCCCCCGTCCTCCGCTGCCTCCGTGGACAGAGCAGGGGCCTTGGGGTGGGGTTATTTTACCTCTGGTGCTGGCGCCTGGGAGTTGTTCCCTGTCCAAGACTCCGTCCCTCGGGGACTTTACTCCAGGGCACAAGTGCACGTGTCTAGTGACTGTCTTAATTAGCATCGTCCTACAGCACGTCCCAGTGGTCATAGTGCACTCAGTGTGTAGGTAATTTTGTTTGTAGTTTTCACCTGTATGGAAATGAATATGAAAATCCTCATTTCCCGGTTCCGTCATCACCTGTTGTGTCTACTGAGGTTGGCGCCATCATTAAAAGCAGTGGAATGAGTCCATGTCCCAGAGCTGGACAGTCACTGTCACCCACTGTGTGCCCTTTGTGGAGAGACCTTGAGAGATGGGAGTGAGGGGAGGGTGAGGAAATGGTGGAGGCAGGAAGGAAGGGAAGGAAATGAAGACAGGAAGGGACAGAGGGCGGTAAGTGGGGAGGAGAGACAAGGAGAAACTCAGCAGAAGTGAATGACCAAATCTAAATATAAAAACCTTCTGAACAAGAAAAATGTAGTAGTCTCTTAAAAATTGCTTATTCATATAGTTCTTTTCCATTATCGGCACCTGTACATCTGCACTTAATCTGTAACTGCTGTTATGTTTGAATAATTTGACTGTACTCTTAACAAAATAGATTATTAGGAGGATTTCTGTGCATGGTGTCATATGCCAGTGTTTCTACATCATTATAGTGACATCATATATTTGGAAACAGACATTTAATTTGTATTGAGTTTATTCTTCTGTGCACATGAGACAGTGACCTAGTTTCTTTTGATTGCGTGTGACTGTCCACTTTTCCCAATTCCATTTCCTCACTTTCATTGTTCTAGTGCGTACTCTTGGCTCCTTGTCCTATATTAACTGCCCATCTAGATGTGGGTGCATTTCTGGCCTCTAATCATATTCCATTGGTGTGTGTGTCCGTTTTTGTCCCAGTGCCATGCCATTTTAACTATTATAGTTTTATTGTATAGATTAACCTGGAAATATCCTGCCTCCATTTGCCCTTATTTTAGTCAGGATTGTTTTGGCTATTTGTCTTTAGTGGTTCCATATGCATTTCAGTAATAGTTTTTTTATATCTTTTAGAATGTCATTGCTGTTCTTATTGGGATCACATTGAATCTATAAATTCCTTTGCGTTGATGAGCGTTTTGTAATGTTGATTCTTCCAAGTCATGGGCAAGAAGTATCTTTCCATTTATTGTCTTTTCTATTTCTTTTAACAATATCTTTCTATTTTCCTTGTATCTTCACCACTTATGCTAGGTATAGGGCAGGTACTTAAGTTTTGTGATTACAAGTAGGGTTGATTTCTATTTTTTTCTTTTTAAAGATTTGTTTATTTATGCATAAGAGCTGGGGTGTAGGTCAAAGGTGTGATATGTGAGAGGATTCCACAGAGACAGAGCAGGGAGCAGAATCTCCAGATTCAGTGAAATCCATGCTGAGGGGACCAGCGGGGTATTGATTGGAACTACATGTTATCATGAAATATTTAGGTATCAAATTTTCAAATGTTGGACGTCACAGATGGGAAAGCAAAGGTCTAGTGCAGTCAGCAGACACAGAGCTGAGGCCAGACAGGGCCACATGCACGGGGCGTTCACCTGCTCTAATGTAAATCTTCTTCAAGTCTTTGCGACTTTACATGTATAAATGATAGTGTTTTTTTTGTTGTTTGTAAATCTGACAAATATTATCCTTTGAAGAACTCCATATGGACTAGACAATCT
Organism: Scalopus aquaticus; assembly: GCA_004024925.1. NCBI lineage: Eukaryota > Metazoa > Chordata > Mammalia > Eulipotyphla > Talpidae > Scalopus > Scalopus aquaticus. Next base: position 2,495 of record PVIJ01012948.1, on the reverse strand, counting down.
GGGTGAGATTTCCCGTAGTAAAGTTCCAAACAGGACATTTTCTCAAATTCCCAGGAACTTTAGGTAATCAAGGAAATGGGGACAAACACAGGACTGAAGTGGTGTGTAATGTAGTGAGTGCCATTCCTCAGTGAATTCTGGAAATATTAGAATATGGTAGAGTCCAATAGCTATTATTTTGTTATCACCATTATATCTTCCTAAGTTCTCTTATCGTTTAGCAAAAACTCTCCCCAGTATATTTTAGTAAAATTTTAAAAATTTACTTATTTATACATACAAAAGCTTAGGTTCAGGCCAGAGGTGGGGGTGAGAGGATTCACCACAGACAGAGTGGAGAGCAGAATGGGCAGATTCACTGAAATCCACTGTTGAGGAGAGCAGCAGGGAGACAGGAGGGGTCTGCTGCGCCCTGTGGGTCGCTCCCTGGCACATAGAGTCACAGTGCTGAGGTTTATCCCCTGTGCCACAGGGAGGCACTATTTTAGTAAAATTTTAGTAACTATACTGCACAGGAAAATAACAGCTTTCACACTCTTTTTCTTCCTTCTGGTTTTTCCAATTTGTTGCATGTTTTCTTGTCTACACTAAATGACAGTGTTATTTTATTGTCGGTAAAAATGACACATTTTCTCATTTGAACAACTCCATGTGGAAATGTAGACACTCTGTTAAGATTGTTGGTCATAATGCGCAAATAGGACATTGTCCCCAAATACCCAACACTCTTGCTTATTAAATAAATGGGGAAAAACACAGGAATAAAGTGGGGTGTAATATTGTGGGTGCCATTCCTCAACTAATTCTGGAAATATTAGAAGATGGTGTAGTGCAAGAGCCATTATTTTGTTTTAACCACTGTAGCTTACAAAGTTCTCTCATTGTTTTCAAAAACACTAATCAGTATATTTTAGTAAACTTTTGATAATTATACAGAACATGTAAGTAACAGCTTTCAGACTCGTTCTCTTCCATTGTGTTCCAGCGTGCGCTGAGTGTGTTTGTGCCCAGTGGGGGCGGCTCTCCACACCAGGGCTGACAGGGGGTCTCTGTCATTCACCTGTGAGCTCCTGATCCAAAGTAGGTCCTGACTGCTGACATTCTACTTGGATCCCAAGGCCTGATTTACACCATGTGAAGGCCTCACTGACTGAGGAAAGGGGCGTCTGTCCCCACCGTGGCCTCTGACCACACTCGTGACCAAGAGGGTCAGTGACATTTCAGGGTAAGCTCCTTACAGGCAGGAGACACTGACCCAGTTACAGAACTTCTGCTGAAACTGAGATGAAACCAACCGTTGCATCTCTAAGCTGAGAATACAGGAATGGAGAAAAGCAAAAAGTGGCTGAGTTCAGTTCCCTCCAGTGCACAGATAATATCACAGAGCACCTGAGTCTTAAGAAGAGGAGCGATTAAAGCTAATAGAGAATATGAAGTCATCTTAAATATAATTTGAAAATGGGTATATTTTTTAAAAATATACTATGGAATTATATGTAATTCTAAGAATATAGAGTGGTGCATCCAGTGAAAACTTGTAATAATTATCCTTGATGGACTCATGAACTCATCTTCTCCATTACATCTTGGTTAGTGTTCCCTTCATCAGTCACCCCAGAGCCCCACGTCTTTATGGACTGGTTTCTCAGACTGTTTGTTGATGACAGGATTAAAGGTGGGGTGCACCACCGTGTAGAACAGAGAAATGACCAGGTCAGACATGGACGGAGTCTCTGAGGTCGGCTTCAGATAAGCAAAGAGCCCAGCAGAGACAAATAGCACCACAACCAGCAGGTGGGGAAGGCAAGTGGAGTAGGCCTTGGCCTGACTTTCTGTGGACGGAATCTTCCTGACAGTAGAAAAGATGTGGACATAGGAAATGATGATGAAAATAAAAGAGAAGGAATCTATCACTATACCAGTCATCATGGGTACAAGCTCGTTAATTAAACTTTCTGAGCAGGAAATAGCCACTAACTATTACAGAAGAACTGGTGGACCACGTTGGACCCACAGTAGGACAATAGAAGGTTCCAGCTGTGTTCATCACAGCAAGGACACACCCACCCAGCCAGGACACAGCTGCCAGCTGCACACACCTGTCCCTGCTCATGAGGACCTCGTAGTGCAGGGGGCGGCAGATGGCAGCATAGCGGTCAAGGCTCATCACCATGAGCAGGTGCAGCTCTGACCCTGCTGAAATAAATAGCATGAAGACCTGGACCACACAGCCCGGGAACGAGATGGAGCTGCTGTGTGTCAGAGCTTTGGCAATGGACTTGGGGACCGTGGCCAGGATGAGGCAGAGGTCCGTGAGGGACAGATTCCTCAGGAAGAAGTACATGGGCGTGTGGAGGTGCGGGTCCAGGGTGGTGATGACCACGATGAGCCCGTTCCCCAGCAGGGCGCACAGGTAGACCAGGGAGAAGAGCAGTGGGTGCAGGAAGCCCATGTTCCCGTGGGTGGGGAACCCCAGGAGGACGAATTCTGTCACC
>PVIJ01012947.1:0-47255 GCA_004024925.1 Scalopus aquaticus | reverse complement strand
CACGCCCCTGCCCCTCCCCCCGACGTGGGCCGGCTCCTCTGACCACGCCCCTGCCCCGCCTTCTCCAGGGAGGTCCCGCCCCCACGGCCTGGGGGTTCAGCCTCCGGACCCAGCCGAGGCAGCAGGACGCTGTGAGCCTCGAGCAAGCTGTGTTCGGTTAGTTTGTGCTCAGAACCAGCGCGGCCTGACATTCCTGGCCAAATGCCGAACACGACCAGGTGTAATTACTCACAATCTTATCTCTCGTTGGTCATGAGGTTCCTAAAATAGCTTCACAGCATGGGTTAAGAATAGCAAGGGTGGCCCCGCCAGTGGTAGTGTCTCGAACGTGGTTATTTTCTCCGCGGCCTGAAGGGCATCGGGGCATTCAGACCTGGGGCTCCAGGGCGGGGTGCTGGACTCCCAGGGCTGAGCCTGAGCATTCTGGCCCCTTCCAGGGTCAGTGGCATCTCTCAAGTAAGAAAGGCGCAGCGTGGGCAGGATCAGGCGTGGGGGCTGGGAACTTGGGGGCCGGGGGTGGAGGACCCCAAGCCGGCGCAGGGATGTGGTTCTCCCCGTTGCGCTGGCCAGTACCTGGTGTCCTTCCACCTTCCTCTCATCCAAGCCCGCAAGAATCTAGCTCCCGGCCCCTTCTGGAGGCCGGAGGCAGAGGGAGGACAGAGCGTGAAACTGGAGGAGCTGCCGGGGAGGCGCCGGGAGCCAGGGGCGCTCGCCAGCCGGTGGGGCAGCGCAGGCTGGAGTCAGCAGAGGCGCCTGGTCTTGCCGCAAAGGCCTCGGGTCAGAGGAGGGGCAGCTGCAGCGGGGAGGGGTCTCCTCTGCCGGGAGTGGAAACTGCAGCCCCACTTACCCCTGCTCTGAAGCCCCTTACCTCGCTGTGCACCCCAGGGCCGCCCTTCTCTCTCTGTCAGATGGCCAAGTTTTCTCCTCAGTCCCTGTACAGCCAGACGGAAGCCTCTGTACCCACTCTGCAGTGCGACCTCTGTCCCACCTCCCCTGCCCCCAGCCCTCCTATTTATGGGCCCGACCCCACCCTCTGTGCCAGGGCTGGTGTGACTCAGCCCCTCTCCGAGCCCGAGACGCCGGGCAGGGTTAGAATTAGCTCTTGATGCTGCTGTGACGTCCACTGCCGCTCTGCGCGCCTCGCTGTGCCTCACACCCCGCTCCCGAAACCTTATAGGGCCGCCGTGCAAAGCACACACCAGGGTGCAGCTTAAGTGCTCTGCTTCCTGGTGAGCTGGAGCTGCTCGAAGCCAAGAGCCATTTTGATGACAGTTGCCGCTGAGCCTGCTGGAGGGGCTGCCTCGGACCTGGGGGGAGGGGAGGGGAGCCAGTGAACCCAGCTTTCCTCACTCCCCAAGGGGTGCCGGGGCAATTCAGAAGAATGGCGAGGATCCCCCTTGGCCTTGGGGGAACCTGACAGCAACGGGAGGTCTCGCCTCACGCCCCTCTTGGCGCAGGTGTGGAGAGAGAACAGCGGCAAGCGCCCCTCAGCAGGGGTCCGGCCCCCCCAGCTCCCACCCCAGAGCTGCAGACACTGGCGCCTGCTGGGAGCTGCATCCCTGCATCCTTGGGACAGGAGGCGGCTGAGTTGTTTGTTCGCCAGCCCCAGGTGGGAGAGGATTTGCAATTCAACACTCGGCTCCTCCCGCCTTGTGACTTGGCCCGGCTCCTGGGCTGTAAGGGGAAGCTGCCTGGGTTCAGCCTCTGGCTCCCGCGCCCATGAAATTTGCCACCGAGTTGCGAGTTGCGTGTGGGACATTCGCTGTGAGGCGGCCGGCGTCGCCGCCGGCATGGGCGAGCAGGACGGCAGCTGCGGCTCCAGCTGGGAGGCCACCAGGGACAAGAGCAACCCCGAGTCTCCTTGGGCGTGGGTAAGGACCGGGGCCTGTCCGTGCTGCACCCCAGCATGCGGGCGCTGAGTGACCTACGGGTCAGCTCTGCGCAGTCTTGTTTTGGATTTGTCCCGTTCACGTTTTCCCCAAACGAGCAAGGTACCAGCTGGATGGGGGCACGGAGAGAAGGGCTTTTAGAGGTTGCTCGAGAATCAAAGGCTCGTTTCTTTGCCTTGCGATGAAAACGGTGATGGCTTCGACCCTCCCGGCAGGGACGTGGGCTGCTTCACGCAGGCCTGGGCTGGGCCTGGCCCGGTTTTCTGTTGGTCACGGTGTGCTTGTACCCGGGGGGAGGGCGCAGGCCTGGAGTGACCGGGCCGGGCATCGAGAGCCCGAGACCCGGAGAGCTCCGTGTGCACCCTGGGCCCGCGCGCCAGAGCCAGCAGCAGCACAGCCCTGCACTTCGGGAGCGCGGCCCAGATGCCGGCGCTTTTGCTCAAACGCGATCGATCACTTTCCACGGGTGTCGAGGGCGTCCAGACAAGCCTAGGGGGAGCCGGGGAGCGAGGGTGGCGCCGGGCACAGTGAAGAAAGCGCGTCAGGCACGTCCCAAGAGGCCCCTCCGGTGCACGGACCGCTCTGCCCTGTCCTCGGCTGCGGAGGCTGAGCTCGGGCTGGGTTTCTGCATCCTAGGGAAACCGAGTCAGGGTGCGTCTGGCCTGCCGGCACCCCAAGGCCCCTGTCGCCTGTCACTTCAGCCATGTCCTCCTCAGGTGGCTCTTTCCCCAGGGCAGGAGGCCCGCTGGGGGCTCGCCTTGGGCCTCCTGCTGTGGGCGCTGGGAGGAAGAAAGGGGCCGACTCCGTTCCCACCTCCGCCTCCATTTGTTGCTCGGGCCTTCGGGCAAGTGTGTCCTGAGTGGACGGTGCTTGCGGGGCCTCACCTCGCCTGACCAGTGCCACCTCACCTCGCCTGACCAGTGCCACCTCCCTGGCTAAGGGGCAGCCTGGCCTCTGCCCAGCAGTGCTGTGCCACCCCCACCGCACTGACTGAGCATTCTGGCTTGTCCTGGGTGGGCACTGGTGGCTGCCACACCTGTGCAGACCAAGGAGGGAGCCACGAGGCTCCCACTGCCCAGGCGGCCAGGCCCCCGGGCCTCTGCCCTGCAACCAGGCCCTGTGGACTTGGGCCTTGCGGTGGCTGCTGGGGGCTGGCGGGAGGCAGAGTCAGGAGACCCCTTCCCCGCGCCCCTGCAAGGGGGGGGCCCTGTGCACCCTCCCAGTCCTCATGGGGCTCCCCACAGTGTCTGTTTCCAGCTTATGCTTTTGATTATGACTTATATTCCCTGCACGCAAAGGCACATCTGTCACAGATGTGGGGTATCCAGCGTTTGCTTCCCTGTTGGCTCATTTTGATGAAGCTGCAGAAAGTGATTCCGCCGCGCTCCCGAGCCGGACCCCCAAGTGCGCCTGACGCTCACGCCCATGTCACCGTCCCCCGCGGCCCTCTGCTGTCCCACTGCGGGCTGGGTACCCCTGTGGGGGCGCTGTGGCTTCCTGGGGAGGTGGGCTAGCCCGTGGCAGGTCGGGGTGATGGGGGTGGCTGGAGCTGAGCCGTGGCCTGGCCCCTGCAAGAGTTTTTGCCCAAGGCGGCTTCTGGAGGCCCCGGGGAACCGGGACTGGCTTGGCTGGTGCCGCATCTGGAAGGATCTCGCCGCCCTGCTGAGACCTGGCTGGTGTGGGGGGCCGACTGGGGACTGAGCAGCAGCCCGAGGGAACAGTGGGTTTTCTGTGGCCAGGGGCTCCCCTGGCCTGTTCTTGGAGAACAGAGGAAGTTTGGGCCCAGAAGTGGGTTCCAGCAAAGCAGCAGGACAGGAGCACAAAAGCAGGAAGCTGAGGCAGACACCCAGCTGCAGGGCAGGACTACTCGGGAGGAGGCTGCTGGGCAGCTGAGCAGGCGGGGGGACAGCGGAAGCCGTAGCTGCCGTGGCCGGCGCCGAGGTAGCTGCCGCTTCTAGGCAAGGAGCAAGGGCTCAGCCCTGGGCCTGCTTCAGTCTGGGGCCGGGAGAGGCCGCCAGCCGCGCCGTGAGCCCTCAGAGGCAGCTGCCGTGTCTGTCCCCTGTCCCCGCAGCTGTGGCCACGCACCCCCAGAGACAGCTTGCTCTTGGGCCAGGGTGTGTGCCCGGCCCAGAGAGACCTGCTGCCGCCGTGGGAGCTCAAGGTAGGCTGTGAAGGCTGAGGCCGCCCGTGGCCGGCTGCCCAAGTTCTTGGGGGCCCCAATCGGGAGGGATTTCGACTGGCAGGGCCAGGGAGGCAGCGCCGAGAAGCTGGCGCCTGGGCCAAGAGTAGGGTTTCAATAAACAGGGCGCACAGAGGAGGCGCCTTCTGGACCAAGGGCTCAGCCCAAGCGCGGGCCGGGCTTCAAGAGGACAGGGTGTTCCCCTAAAGCTGAGCCTGCAGCTTGTGTCCTCGGGCCACTCGGGGTTTCATTTCTCCTTAGCTGGCCAGGGCTGCGACAGTGCTCTTGGTCAGGCACCCAGCCTGCGAGAGAAGGCAGCACCAGGGACCTAATAGGGGGGACCCAGGGTGGCAGCTGGGACTGGGGGTGGCCTTGTGGGGGCGGGGTAGGGGGAGGAGCCTCAGGGCTTGAGCGGAAGCCCTAGTTTTGCCACTTCCAAGTTCTGGTTTCCTGGAGTCTTAGTGTTGTCATCTGCAGAATGGGCTCACACGCCAGCAACAGGACTCTTGTGGGTGCCCTTCTGCGGAGCCGCTGCTTACCACAGGGCTGACCTTGCTGGGGGCGGGCTGGGGCTAGCAGCACACCTGGGCCCCTGGTCTTAGCGCGAGCCTGGAAGGGGGAGGTGCCTGGCGCAGACCCCACGGAGAAGTCTGAGCTCAGGGCTTGGCTGGGTGCGTTGACTTGGCGTTCAAGGCCTCACCTTCCTCTCTCCGTCCTGCCTTCTCCCGACTCCCACCCTGACCACGTGCTGGCCTTTCTTCAGGGGCACCGAACCAGCCGCGTTGCTGGGTCTTAGGCAGGTGCCCTCAAGACCCCCGAGGCTGTTTGCTGCCCAGGCTTGTTTGGCAGCATGGACCAGGGGTCTGGACAGAAGCAGCAGCACCCCCTGCTTTCTCCAGGGGCTGTGATGTGTAGGCCCAAGTTGTCCCTCCTCCCCTGGTGCCTGTGCGTGGGGCAGGGGCAGAGAGAAAAACAGATGCGGGGAAAGTCAGCCATTAGCCCTTGGGGCCCTTTGCTTCTTCCTTAAGTGTCCCCAGCCCACCCCTGACCTCTGGTTCAGGTGAAGTTCTGGGGGAGGCCTGGAGCTCCCCCTGGAGGCAGCTGTGTGCTACTACCAGCAGGAAAGGCCCAGGTGGTAACTGTCCCTGCACCCCGGGGGCTTTTAAGGTGACAAGTCAGGATGAGGACGAGACAGAGACCGATGGTGCTGGGGCAAAGCTGGGGGTCAGCGATGGTTGGGGGTCCAACTTGATCTCCTCGCTGTTACATATGTTTGTGATTTAACTCCTCCCAGCGCTGGCTGTGGGAATACGCTGCGTGTCCTGGTTGGAAACGTGTGTCCTTCCTCCTCCACCTCAAGCCACCAGCGTGGCTCATCCTTCAAGGTTCTGTTCACATGTGGCAAAGGCACCGTGTCTCCGTGAGTGGGCGAGGCTGGCCCCCGTCTCGTGCCAGGGCAACCCTGACTTTGCTTTTTGTCTGGCTTTTGTTTCCACTGGAAACTGAGACTGCGTCCCTTTAAGAAATATGGGTGCAGAGGGCCCAGCCCTGAAGGCCGCTTTTAAGCTGGTGCCAGCAGCAGCCTCCCCTCCCTGCTGGGCAGGCACTTTCACCTTTCTCCTCTCTCCCGCTGAGCTCCGAGCTGCAGGCTGTCAGGGCGCCGAAGGAGCTGTGGGAAAGGATAATTCTCTGGAAATGCAACTTGAACGTGAGGTTGGTGGCGTCAGGCCGGCTCTGGCTGGGCAGGCTGCTGGCCTGGAGCTGAGCCAGCTTCTGGCGCGGGGCCCGTGCCCTTTCCCAGAGCCCAGAAAGATCCTGGCATCAGCAGGCATGCGGGCCAGGCAGGGCCAATGGAGACACGACCCTCTTGTCTCTCTTTTTTTTTTTAAAGATTTATCTATTTATGCACACAAGAGCTGGGGTGTAGGCCAGGGGGTGGGGTGGGTGAGAGCACTCACCAGAGACAGAGTGGGGAGCAGAACAGGCAGATCCACTGAAGTCCACTGCTGAGGGGAGCAGCGGGTCAGCCCCCTGGCGGGGGGTCAACGCTTCTCAGCGCTGAAACTCAACCCCTGCACCCCAGGGAGGCCAGGATGGACCCTCGCGCTCCCTGTCAGGCAGGTCAGTGCGTCTTGAGGCTGAGAGGGTGACACTGGCATGAAGGCCAGGAGGTGGCGAGGGAGTGAGCAGAGGGCTCTGTGGGTGTGCAGGCAAAGCGAATTGGGTGCTCTGGCCTGGTTTACAGCCCAGGACAACTGCCACTGGACAGAGCACCCCAGCCCACGCTGCCCCGGAGAGCTGCCCGCGCCTCGGCCCACGGGGTCAGCTGCCGGCCTTCCGCTAGGGGGTCCCCATGCGAGGCCCAGAGGCACGTTCCCGCAGGACGGGGGCCGGAGCTGTGTGGGCCCCTGAACGGGGAGCCCCGTTACTGATCTTTCCCGTCAGTCCTGGCCGCCAGGGGCCGTGTCTTGCTTAGGAAGTTGCAGGATTATCCCGAGTCTCGGTCCAGGGCTCTGCTCCCGCCCTCCCCGCACGCTGGTCCGCCCCGGCTCGCGCTTCACCTGTTGTAAACAGCTCTGCTCCTCGGTTGGTTTCCAAGCTGCTTGAATTTCGTTTTGGGTCTGATGGATAGAAGTAAATAATAACCACAAAATTGGGAAAAAATCACCCGAAGTCTGTATTGGTACTGAAGCAAGGCTGCTGTGAGGGCAGGGCCTGCCCAGAGGAGACACCGATTATCCGCCGCGGGTCGGGTGTGCTCGTCGAGGGGACAGCTGACAGGCCGCAAGGACGGGCGGGGCTCCTGCCTCTGGCCTCCTGAGTAGTGCCTGGGGGGAGAACAGACCCTGGAGGGTGGTGCAGCTGGAGTTCGGGTCCTCAGGCTGTGGGTTCCGTCCTCACCGTGTGAGCTGAGCAGGGGGGACTTGGGGCTTCGACAGCTGCCCCGGGGGGCTGCTCTCCACGATGCATTTGCGCGCTGGGCGCCCCTCTGAAGCGCCAGGTTCACTGACACGGGCGGGGCTCTGGGCCAGCCTCACCGGTATGTTGTAAATGAGGCACTGTGGCGCTGCTCGGGGGCTGCCCAGCGTGTGGCTGCCTCCTGGTGCGCTCTGGGAGGCGCTGCTGGGCAGGAGGGGGCGCCTCTTGAAATCCCTTCACGCAGAGGAGCCCTTTTTGTTCTCTCTGCACAGAGGCCCTGCGTCTGCTTGGCCCAGGGCGCTGGGCCGACCTTGACTTCCAGCACCTGCCCTCCCAGGCCTGCGGCCCTGCGCGCCCCACCCTGCAGACCCTCCCCTCCGCGGAATGAAACTGCTGCGCGCAGAGGCGGGGGGCCAGTTTGGTGCCTCCCTTCTCGAATCCCCTCTCTGTGCCCCACATCCATCAGCACCGACCAGCCCCAGCCTTCCTTTCTCCAGGGCAAAGGCAGCAGAGCTTGAGCACCCTAAAGAGGTGACCTTGGGGAGTCGCCCCAGCCCGCCCCCGATTCTGGAATCACAGCCGGGGAGGCTTTCTGGAGCCTCCTCGGGGGCGGTGGACCCGTGTCCAGCCCTGTTACACCCTTTACACCTGCAGCCTCCGTTTACCCCACTGGAGCACCCCCCACTGGCCTGCAGGCTCCGCCTTGCTCCAGAAATGCCCTCTAGAGGGCGCTGCCACTCAGGGGCCAGGACAGCCCAGGCAGGGCTAGGACACACACCCCCCGCCAGCGGAGGGAGGCAAGTGATAAATGAGTTCATACAGAAAACATTTTCTGCCAACAATAGGAGTGAATTCTCTCTCTTCAAGGACAAAGGGCTTGAACTTCAAAGCGCCTCAAAATAGAGAACAAGGAGCCTGGGCTAGTCCCGGACGTGACCGGGCAGAGTTTATTTATAGCCATTTGATGGACGCTTCACAGTTAATAGTGAGGCAAGACGGGGGTCAGGTTTCTGGTTTCTATCCAGTTAGAACGGCCAGCGGGTGCGAGGTCCCAGATGGGAGGAGGAAGCGCAGAGGCTTCCCCGCCGAGCTCCCCGCGGCTGCCCGCGCCATCACGATTTTGAAAGACGAGTGTCGGGTCAGTGAAGTTGACCAGGCTTTTGACGCTATTGGCCGCTGTGGCATCACGTGCGGCCTGGATCGTTTTAAGGCAGAAGGCGCGTGGGTGTGGGCACGCGCGTGAGGGTGAACACCTGAGCGCACGCGCGCACACCTGAGCCTGGAGGGAGGGGTGAAAGGGCGGCGTCCCCTGGGAAGGGGCTCACCTTGCTCTCTCCCCGCCGCTGGCTTCCCTGCTCCCCATTGAAACCTGTGAAAATGGCTCCAAGGACGCCCAAATTCTCCTTCAAATGGCTGGAACCGACGGCGAACCCGCCCGGCCTGGGCTGGCTGCAAAGCAACGCGTTGTTCCGATTTAGGGATCACATAAAGCGCTTTCAAAAGGACACGTGACCAGGTGAATCTTGGTGGTCGCACTTGCTGGGGCCTTTCTGCACTCCGGGTGCCCTGGGGGCTTTTCCTCTTCCCAGCCCCCCTCGTGGGGTACGCCTCCGTTTACACGCAGGGGAGCTTGGACAGTTTACTCTAAGCTGAGGCCTCAACCAGCTGTGAATCACGAGTGCAGCGCAGGCTCCTGCGTCCTCGCTTCTAGAGAAGCCTGGGAACGCTGCGGGTCCCTTTTTCTCCGGAGAGCGCCGGTGGGAAGGAGCCCCCTGAGCTTTTGAGGCAGCCAGAGCCCCCAGCTTGCTCTCTGCGTGTCACCTGCAACCTGAGGCTTAGGTTAAAGATTTGGTTCTCTTGGATGCTGGCCGTGGGGTGTCCACACCTGTGTGGAGGGTGCTGGCGGGGGCAGTTCCTGTCTGAGCCCTGCTGCGGTGAGAGCAGACTTACTGACACGGCCAGGGAGGCTGAATGTGAGGCCAGAAGGAGCTGCCTCTTACCGGCCTTGCACACAAAGCTGGAATGCCCTGGGCCTCCCGTTGGCGCAGCGGTTGGGCGCTGTGCTGTGGAGCTGTTGGCAGTGGTGACGCGAGTTCAATGCCCGGCCAGGGAGAATCCCACATGGTGCGGCAGACCTCTCCTGCCTCGCCCGCTGCTCCCCTCAGCAGTGTGTTTCTGCCGATCTGCCTGTTCTGCTTCCTGCTCTGTCTCTGGGGAACCCTCTCCCCGCCCCACGCCTCTGGCCTGTACCCCAGCTTGTATGCATGAAAGAAAAAAAGCTGGAGTGCCCTCATCTCTGGCCTCTAGGGGACCGGTCCTGGACATCAGAATCATTCCCCGGGCTTCCAAATAATACGGACTCCTGGGCGCGGGCCCAGGCATCTCCGCTCAGGCGTTCCGCTGTGACCCACCCCCAGGGCTGAGAACGCTGGACCCCTAAGAGCTCATAGAGGGCCCGTCTCGCCTTCAGCCCTGCTCACTTGTCCCCCCACCCCGTGGCCAGCGCTGCCTCCTTGGCTTCACAGTGACCCCCCGGCCACCTCCTTAGTGACATGTACTTGTACTGTTTGAGACCAAAAGAATCCTCCTTCCTCCGGGCCAGCGGCCTGGTGTCGGCCGCCCACGCGCTCACCCGGCTTCCTTACCTCTGCAGTGTTTCCCCAGACTCGGGCATCTGGGGACAGGAGCTGTGGGCGCTACCTTGGTTTTCATGGCACCTCCCGGGATCTGGTGAGAGCAGAAGCTCACCAGAAAGGGGCGGTGGGGCAGCTTTAACTGCAGGTCATGGGGCGTTATCAGGAAACAAAATTGACCTTCTCATGGTCGACTGACCGAGCTGGACCCGCGGTGTGACGGGCAGCTGATGCAGGCCCCCATCTAGATTCGCCCCCACTCCTCATACACCCAGTGTGGAACCTGGCACATGCTCCCCCGCAGCCCCTGCCCTCCGGTGCTGCCCTGTGACCCCGATGAGAGCCCTGTCCTGTTAGCCCACCTTTGCCCATGGACACTCCTGCTGTGAAGTCTCGCTGCCTCCTTTTGGTTGAACCTTTTATGGACTCTGGGTATGGGTGGGGGTGGGGGCAGGGGGATTAAAAGTCGAATCCCCTGCACCAGCTTGACATGTCACACGTACTTTCTTTCCCAACCTGATATTGACCAAATGCTTAACACTCTGTGGTCCGCTCACGTGTTAGTGCGTGTTTTTTGTCACCAGTCTCAGGTGGCCGCTCACGTATTCATACGTGTTCATCTAGTCTCCGTTTTTTTCACGCCACGGTGGATTTATTTGGAGCTATTTCTTTGATCGTCCTCAGTCTAGAAGCTTTACACATTGTTTTGGTGAAAGTGTAAGGTGTTTTAGGAGAGATACTACAGTTTTTGAATATCCAGTAGTTCAGGAGCTGTGTGTGTTTTATTGAATGCTTCTACCATTCATGCGGTGGCACAGAAAATGGCCGGCCCCAAGGGCTGGTGAATTTAAAGGGCACCGGCACACAGTGTTAAGAAGGAAAGGTCAAGGTCAGAGGGGGGCATGTGACCTCCAAGCAGATTTCCATGTTCCTTAGGAATGTTTGTTTAACTGGCTGGACGGATGATATTACCCAACCCAAGTTGTTCAAGTCTGTCCCTTGGGGCATCGTGAAAGACTTTATCAAATGCCTCCTTGAAACCATTACACACCTGTGTGTGTCTATGTGTGACATTCTCCTGACCTGTCAACTTAACTATTCTATGGAAGAACTTCCTTTGCCATGGCCTCTCTGTGAGTCTTGGGGCTGCTGTGTCCCGATGGGTCTCAACACCCCGGCTTTCCAGCACTAACAGCCCCCTTTGGGGGCATGTGGGCTGCAGGCCACAGGCGGATGTGCTTTGCACGGGAACACCTCCCTGTATGCCCTCAGGAAGCGCTGGGTCTGCAGGAAGAAACATCAGCACCTAAAGCTCCCTGAGGATTCTGAGGATTCTTGCTTCTGGGTCACTAGAAAGCTTGGCCCATCTCCTCCCCCTGCTGGGCTCTGGCCCTGTCTGTCTGTGCGATGGGTAAATCTGCCTCAATGGCCTCATCTGTAAAATGGGCGGCCCTGGGGGCTAAATGAAGTCCTGCAGCGCTTCCTAGGCAACTGGGAGTTCTGAGGCCTTCCTGTTCCGCCACTGGGGGTTTTGACTCAGCAGCAAGAGTCCCCCACATGTCTCAGAAAAGCGGCAGGTGCAGGTTCTGAGCGGCTGTGTCTGCAGGGTGCTTAGCTGCCAGTAAGGAGCAAGGAAAGTGCCCCAGAGACCACCGTCTGGGACTCTCTGCCCCCATTCCCCCCCTTTCCTCCAGGCACAAGCTCTGGGGTGGCCTGCTTTGTGTCCTAGAGGAACTCCAGGGCACACACTATTGCGGTTGCTCTCCAGACAGTTTCCTCTGGTAAAAACAGTCAGAAGAAAGGGTGGTGCTTCATCAGAATGTTCGTTTAAATCCCTCTGTCACTGATTGGGTCTGTACTCAGTCCCCTTGGTTATTAAGCTGCACGACACAGAGATGAATAGGTCTCCGGCCCAGCCCCTGAATCCCGGGACTAAACCGCAGCCCAAGAATTGAAGGCATCCAGACCAGTGGAAGTGGGCAAGGAATCTTATCTTGGGTCCGGCGCCAGGCGCCACAAATCTTAGCCTGGAGGCTTCCTCCAGACATTGGCCCAGCTGTCAGATGAGATGGTGCGTCAGGTGGCGCTAGAGAGTCGGCGAACCCGAAGGCTGGCGGCGGGCTCCGCGGCCCCGCCCGTCCCCCCAGGCCGGGGCAGGCGCCGCCCGGGTCACGTGCACCCCCCCGGGGGCCGGAGCGCGCCCGACCCGAAGGGCTGGACGCTGCTGACCGTCCCCCCGCCTGGGCGGGTCAGCGCGGGTGTCCCGCGTGTCTTTCCTGCAGGGCAAAGGGCGCCCTTTCTCCAGCCTGGCGGGGGCCCAGGCCCGGGCGGCTGTCCCGGGAGACCAGATGCGGACGGGACTGGCTGTACCCGAGGTCAAGGGGCTTGCTCTGAGCTTTTATTTCAAGTTCTCCCGGGAATCAGGGCTGCAGCGACCAGCTCCCACGTCACCCGCCTCTTCTGAGAAACGCGAGGACCAGGACACTGGGGGCCTTTCTCGGTGGCGCTGTCGCTCCAGAGAAACCTGCCCACTTCCCCGCGGAGTCAGGCGGCTTCCCGGCGCCCAGCGCCCTGCCGTCCCCACCCCCCACCAGAGCCTCCTCAGAGCGAGCGAGTTTGCTAGGAACTCCCTGCAGACACATGGAGACGTCAGCATGTCTCCTTCTCAGAAAGATAAACTGACAAGCACACAAATATTAAGCTGCTCAATGGCGTGGGGAAGCTGTTTTTTTTTAATATCAAATTGGCAGAGAACACCATGGCTTTGAGAGGTACAGTGTGATAATCCGTATTTGTGGGTGCAGGGGAACATCCCAGCGGAAGCGCCGTCCACATGCCTACACAGTTACACGCTTTTTCCTGGCAGTGAGAACTTTTAAGATCTACTCTCTTGGCAGCTTTCAAATATAGAATATAGTGTTGTTGACTATGGTCTGTACTCACAGCGTGTTCCAAGACTGCTTAGAGCTGCAAGTTTGCGCTTTTAACCCTGTTATCACACACACACACACACACACACACACACACACACACTTTGCAACCACCAATGTAAACAACAACCAAAACCAAAAACCAAACTTAGAAATGAGAGAACAGATTGGTGGCTGCCAGGGACTGGTTTCTTTTTAAAAATGTTTATTTATTTTTGTATGCAAGAGCTGGGGTGCAGACCAGAGGTGGGGGCTAGTAAGTGGATTCCCCAGAGACAGAGTGGGGAGCAGAACAGGTGGATCCACTGAAATACACTGCTGAGGGGAGCAGCGGGAGAGACAGGAGAGGTCTGCTGCGCCATGTGGGAAGCAACCTGGCTGGGGATCGAACTCAGGCTACAGTGGCCGGATATAGCTTCATAGTGTTACAGGGCAGGAGAGAGGCACCCCCCAAAACCCCAGACCTGCCCTGTTCAAAATGGGTTCTGCCATCCACAGCATCAATACAAAACATATAGGACCTTTTGTGGAAACAGACTTGAATACAATTAGAAAAGACAGAAAAGACAAAGAATATTTTCCAAGTCAAGCACCCAATGTTATCCAACTCCTCGTGGGTAAAAGTCCACCCAAACGAGATTGGCCCAAAGCAAGTCTCGAAAGCCTGCACAAGTCTCGAACAGCTTTTGGCAGGGACCCACACACCAGGGTCAGAAACAGCCAGACAATTCTGGGAGGAACAGAACAAAATCAAAACCAAAATCAACACAGCCATCGTTAGCTTCCCCACGGGTCTCTCACCGGCATCTCTTCCAATCAGTCCAGGCCAGTGCAAATTCTTTACTAGTCTCTCTGCTCCTCAGGCCTCTTCTGGCCTCCATCCTTCTTCCGTCTCCTTCTGTTTTCTGTGTTCTGTTCTGTGTCTCCTCTGTGTGTGTCCTCTGTGTGTGTGTCCTCTGTGTCTTTTCTCAAGCTTCTTATATCCTGCTCAGTTCCACCCTACCTTGGGTGGGACAGGGAACCTGGGACACAGCCTTTCTCCTGGGGACCACCCTGTTACAATAAAGCTGAGACTTAACCCCTTGCACCACCAGCGAGGCCCAGCCAGGGCCTGGTTTTTAAAACCTGGGCTTTCAAGTTGCCCGAAGTGATGCACTCCACGGTGGGCCTGGGTGGAGAGCCTTGTCCTGACGTTATAGGAGGCACCAGCTCCTTAGAGGGAGCTGCAGGCTCTTCTTGTCTACAGAGCAGACCTTGTATTTTCGGGTCCTTTCCTGTGGCATCTGTGGCACCCTGGACGAGATCAAGCCTTTGCACGTTACGGAACAGAAGCTCCTGAGTTTACGCTGCAGACAAGCTCCCCTTCCGGAGTGGGGGCTCAGAGTGGCGACTCTCACTGAGGCCCACCGCCCAAGTTCACTACCTGCCCCTGCCCCCTCCTTGGTATTTAGGGCTGTATCAATCATGGTTCCTGAGGTGCCTTAGAACCTGCAAAATACTGTGCTCTTTGAGGCTGTTTTCAGATACAGGCACGTACAGACCTTGCCAGGACCAAGTCGCGCACGGTCGTTGGAAAGAGCCAAGTGTGGGATAAATTGACTTTCAGTTACTTGGTGCAAATTAGGAGGTTTGACGTAACGGGCTAGGTGGACTCCAAATCCTCCGAGAAGTCCCGCCAGGTACGACCACACCCGTGACTGGATCACCTCCATGACTTCAGGGTTCCCAACCTGCAGTGGTTGGACTCAGGATTTGTCAACGTGGTGCTGTGAAAGTGATCCGGGTGAAGCAGAAACTGGGGCGAGGCCCTCCCCGGCGATGCTGGGCCACGGCAACTGAGCTCCCCTCAAACATCTGCCGCGTGTTTATCAGGATGTGACTGCACTGGACATGGAGGAAAGCCCGTGTGACCTCATGTTCCTTGCGCACAGGTGGGGAGGGAAGTCTGGACGGTGACACCTGTCATTTCTGCTGCAGAATTTCTCCAAAACAAGTTACCTGACCTACAAATACCACCATTCCCTCCGTGAAAAAGAGGCTTCAAGTTTTTGTGTTTTGGGGAAATGCTACACTGTATATTTCCCTCTGGAGACTGACCACAGGCAATGATGTCGTGACGGCAAAAAAACCCAAAAAACAAAACCAGAAAATTTTGTCTGTTTTCTCGAATGCCTCCAAATTTCTCTGATCCCTCGTGGAGCACCCTTTTGCATCACCTCCCCCCTCCCTCGAACCCTCTGAGGCTGCTGCCCTGGCCAGGGGCGGAAGGGGGCACTGGGTGGTGGTGCTCTGAGTTGCCCTCTCAGGCTTACAGCGGCCAATCTTGGAGGCTGGGAGTGTCCAGGAGCAGCCCAGAAGGGCCAGGGGGCGCTAGGGGTGCCCCAGAAGACCCCCAGGACTGCTCAAGGAGCTCATTTACCTGCTTAAGAACTCTGGGTCCAGCCTTGCCGATCACCTGGAGCCCTCGCTGGGAGGGGGTCTCGTGAGGGGCTTGGGCAGACCCCGGAGGGCGCGGAGCTTGGCTGTCGCCTGGGGAAGAGCTGGGGGCAGCCGAAGCGCCTCTGGGCAGAAGGCAGAGCGCTGCAGAGGCTGGCTGGGGCGGGCGAGAGGAGGGACTGAAAGGCCGTGAGCCCGGGTGGGAGAATCCAAGGGAGCGGCGGGAGAGGAGACTGCACAGGCAGGTAGGAACTTTGCTTATCTAGGAAAGAAAGGTTTAAAAATTATGTCCATTGAGGGACCTCCCTGGTGGCGCAGCGATTAAGCGCTGAGCTGTGGAGCTGTCAGCAGCGGCCATGTGAGTTCGATGCCTGGCCAGGGAGATGCCCATGGCATGGCAGACCTCTCCTGCCTCGCCCGCTGCTCCCCTCAGCAGTGTGTTTTGGTCAAACTGCCTGTTCTGCTCCCCACTCTGTCTCTGGTGAACCCTCTCGCCACCCCACACCTCTGGCCTATACCCCAGCTTGTATGTATAAATAAATAAATCTTTAAAAAAAATGTGTCCATTGAATATACTTCCCTAAATGGTTTTAATCACGGGGATGAGATGCCCAGATTGTATTTCAATAAGATGGCGGCAGCCGCAGCCTGGGAAATGAGCAGGGTGACATGGGTGCGCCCACCGGGGGGCCTCCCCAGCCAGATATGGCCCCCAAAGATGTCCATGCCCTAATCTTCTGAAACTGTGACTGTTATAGTTATGTGGCAGAAAAATAATTAAGGTTGCAGACGGAATTAAATTTTCTCACCACTAACCTTAAAATAGGGAGGTTAGGGCCTCCCTGGTGGTGCAACAGGTTAAGCCCAGCGCTGTGGAGCTGTCAGCGGGGCCAGAGGCTGCAGCTGCCGCACGAGTTTGATCCCCGGCCTGGGAGCTCCCCACATGGCGCCGCTGACCTCTCTGCCTCACCCACTGCTCTCCTCAGCAGTATTTTCATTGATCTGTTGTGGCAATGCACGGGTTTGCCCTCCTTGGTATTCTTCTGTTTATCGTTCATCTCTAAGAGCAAAAAAACTGGGGGGGTCAGCATCAGGGGGAGGTCTTTTTGGCAACAAAAAACGCATTTGATTTGAAACTTCATTTGTCATTGGGACCAAATCCAAGTACTGTGGGTTGAAACTGCTGGCAGCCTGCCTAGCTGACCTTGTGAGCATGGAATCAGCCAGGCCATTGTCCCCTGCTGCGCTGGCGGGTGTGACAGAGTCTGTGCCCCCGAGGAATTTGAGTGGATGGCCCAGGACATCTGTCACCAAGTGGCATGGCTTCTTGCAGGGAGCTGTGATAGTCCTCGTAACTGGATCCCAAGACGTGTTTGAATTGCGCCCTTCAGCTGGAACCAGGACCGAATTAATTGCCATATTAGGCAACTTAGAGGTGAAGAAATCAACCACCTTCTCCCCAGTTGCCCAACAGGGGCCCAGGCTTGGAGAGGATCCCTCAGCAACCATCTGCCTTCTTTCCCTGATCTGCCTTGTAGGAAAATCTATACTTGTGGTTCCAGGGCCCTAGAATATTCCTCCCCAAGTTGCCCCTCCCAGCATCCCTCCCTTGTTAACAATGCCACTGTCAGCCTAGTCACTCAGGCCAGAAACTTCAGACATCTTCAAAACCTCCCTCTTCACCCACCTACCAAGGTGCCGCTCACCAAAGGTGGGTGTCTCAGCTCCCCCTTCCTCTTCACCCCCTTTGTCCATGCCCCGGCCATTCTTTGCTGCAGTAGCTTTCCAACTCACTTCTGCCTGTGATACACGGATGGAAGCACGGCTGCTATGACCCCAGGCCCGGTCCCCTTAATCTGCAGCCCCCCACTGGGGGCAGCCAACACCAGAGCTGCAGGCCTCCCCCCACCTGGCCGGAGCAGCCCTTCTGGGCTACTCAATTACATGCAGCGGTGCTGAGAATAAGAATAATAAGACCTGACAGTCACTGAACACACAGTGTTTTTTTTTTAATTTTTAAATTAATATATACTGTTGTCCATTTCTGTACATGGCTTGATTTCTCCTCTCAGGAGCACTCCCCAGAAAATTATCACCCCCGAGACACCGCTGAATCATCACCATGAACACGTGCTATGTGGTGGTTTCTGTGCCAGTGTTTTAAATCCATTTGCATTTAGTCCTCGTAATAGTCATACATTTTAATCCCCGTTTTACAGAGGAAAAAATTGAAGGATATGGACTCCTGCAAAAGACTTTGTTTGATGGAGACTGTCTTTAAAAAAAAAAGAGAAGGAGGGAGGGAAGGAAGGAGGGAAGGAAGGAGGGAGGGAGGGAAGGAGCAAAGTGGCCTCCCTTACCTGTGTCTCCTGCCCTGGGCCTACCCCAATCCCCCCACATCCCTGCTGGCCCTGCCTTGCGCCCCGAGGGGAGTGTGTGCCTCGCCCCTGCCGCGCTGGACACGCAGCCCTCTGTTTGGGGCGGCCGTTTTCCCATCTTCCCAGAGCCCCACTTGGAAGCCGCTCCGATGCCAGCCTCTGTGGGTGCCACATTGTCTTGTCTCCTGAAGCTTTGCCAGCGCACGGCTTTGGGCAGAAGGTGGGGGAGTCAGTGGGAGAGTGGGGGTCTGCTGGGAGGTGGGCCGGGCGCTCTGGGCCAGCGCTTGGGGAGGAGCCACCACCTTCTTTGTGGCCACATCAGCAGCTGCCAGGAATTTCACCGCGTTCAAGGGAGCCGGTGCTAGTGCAACGGCTGACACGTGCTAGTGCAACGGCTGACACTAATTCCAGAACATTTCCACGAGCTCATTTCTCGTGTTCTTGTTTTGCAGATTCCAATAATGAGAGATCCCGGATGGATTCGAAATGTGTGGTCGTCCAACATCAACGTGAGTACCATGGCCACGCGTGCCCGAGTTCGGCCCAGAGGGAGGGAAGACCCCGGCTGGGTCCCGCGTCCTCAACCTCGGGCTCTGCCCGGACGCGCCCCAGGCTGGCCTAGCTCGTTGCGAAAGTGTCATCAGCCTCCAGAGAGCGAGGAGCCTGTGGTCAGTTTCTAACCTCTTCTCGCTGTCATCTGTGGCCCACATCCTAGGTGTGGTTGGGTTGGCTCTGGTTTCAAAGCGTGCAGTGGACTCCTGGTTCCAACAGGAAAGAGCTGGTCTTAGAGCTCAGCTACTGGTGCCCCCGATGGTGTCATCACGAGGATCTGACACAGTGGCACCTCATGAGCACAGATTAGGTTCCAGAACACGGGAAAAAGCGACTATCGCCGTAAAGCAAGGCACTGGAATTTTGCTTTCCCAGTGCATATAAAAGCAATGGTCACACTTTACTCTACTAATTATGCAGTGGTGCTCTGTCTAAAACAATGTGCATACTTCAATCAGAAAAAAAAAGCATTTTCTGCATTTCTGCAAAGTGCAGTGAAATGAGGTCTGTCTGCAAAAGTCCTTGCGCTGCACCTGAGCCTCTCCGATTGCCCAGATTCTGCAACTCACGCTCGCCACCCTGCAACCATCAGCGCCTCTGTCCTGTCTTGCCCTGTGCCTGGCCCCCCAGCCCTGCAGACCCTTCAGGTGGGCTCAGATGTGTTGGTGCTTCGCTCTCTGCTCTGGGCACAGATCTGCCATTCAGAGCTCCCGAGACCCCAAGTTCAGCGGGCTGAGCCCCGCCCCAGCGCCACCCTTACGCCCATTGCAGGCTTCTTGCCTCTCCCTCTCCAGCCTGCAGTGTTGGTGGCTGCTCTGCGAAGCCCCAGGCTGGTGGCCCCAACCCCATCTCGGGTTCTTTGACCTCAGCACCGGAGCTACGCTTTCAGCTTCCGCAACATCAGACAACTTGGGTCTTAAGCCAGAGCTCCTTCCCCTGGAGGACAGATGGAGGCAGGATGTTTGGGCGCAAGAAAGGTTTTCGAATTGTCCTGGGAAGAACCGATGGTGTCTGAACAGTTGTGTGTCCCTCAGCCTTGGGGTCCTAGAAGAGAAGCCTGCCCTCAGCGAGCTCCCTCTGGGCTCCCTCTGGGCACCCTCTGGGCTCCCTGTGGGACCCCACAATGGCGCAGGGCAGAAGGGTCTGCAGAGGGAGGGCACACAGCTCAGCCCCCCTCCAGCATCTTCCTGGAGATGGCGCCGGAGTCCCCTGAAACAGTGCAGACCAGGGCCGAGGAAGGCTGCCCCTGGCACTGGGCGAGAGCAGAAGTTCTGTTTCCAGGGGAGCGGCGGGACCACCCCACCGGAGCCCAGGAATCCTGGGCAGTGGGCAGTTGGTGGCAGTTGAGCCAGGGTGAGGGGAGCATCCTCCGTGGAGGAGAGAAAGGACCAGAAGCCCTGGTGAGTGAGCCCCTCCTCAGCTGCGGTCTGGGAGGCTGAGGGAGCTTCCCGGCCACGTTCCTGTTCTCCAGACGGGGGGCGCGCCCAGGCGGCGGGTGTCCAGCCCCAGCCCTGCCACGGGTGCCTGGCTCCCCCCGGGCACCAGAGGCCTGGCTCGCCGAGGCCGTCCAGCAAGCCCCAGCCCGTACAGGCCCTGCACGGAGCCCATCGGTCGCGGGGCAGGGAGCAATGGACAGGAGGTGCCAAGGCGGTGGGAGAAGCTGCAGAAAGGGCGCCACTGAAGGGAGGGCAGCGGGCGAAGAATCCAAAGCGCTGCCCTGCGAGCAGCCCCGAGCCGGTCAGCTGTCTCCGGGGAGCTCAGCCCCTCCGCACATGCGGTCACCGAGCTGCGTACGGGGCATGCTGCCATTTGCCACAGGGCCCTGTGGTAGAAGAAAAATGGAGTTTGGGACTTAGTTGGGGGCGGTGGGAGTGGAGGAGCAATTTCAGAAACACGTTTCCAAGAACAGGCGAGACGTATGCAGAGTCTTGAGAGGCAAGAAACCGCACTGTGTGTTCGGGAAATGGGAGCTTGTGATGGGGGGAGCGGGGGACAGGAAAATGGGGTGCTGATGGCTGGGGTCCTCTCTGCTTTGCCAAGGATGTTGGACTTGATCCTAGAGGAAGTGGGAATGGGGGAGCACTGAAGGGCCTCAAGGGGGCACACCCCCTCAGACCTCCGGCCCTGCTGTCTCTGGCCCCAAGAGGTGCCATCTGCTGCTTGTCAGCCGATTAAAACAGTGACCAGGCTCCATGCAAAGGAGCAAGAACTGCAAGCTGGCAAGCAGTGCAGGGTTCCAAAGCCCTTCCTGCAGGGGCAGAGGGAACTGCTTTGAAAGCAAACAAGGGGGCAAGGACAAGGCGTGGTCAGGGCAGGGTTTTCTCTCTGGGGTGTGTGCTAGCGGAACACCTCCTAGCTGGCTCAGGCTGGCTCTGCAGCTCAACTTCTGGATAACAGCGTTTGACGCTCCTGCAAAGTTGTCAATCTAGAACAGAACAACAACTGGAACAACATGTACCTTGTGAAATGTTAAATGTTTCCTTTTTTTTTCTGGGGCAGAGCCCTTCTTGGGACACCACTTGTTCATGGGGTATGCCTGGAAATAGGGACACCAGTTAGGGTCGTTGCTGGCCCGGCTGAATTTGTGGTGTGGATCATCTAGCTGGAGGTGCCTGGCAGGGAGCTGGATATATTGTTTGGAACTGACAGGCAAGGCCCGGATGGGGAATACTGAACCTTGTTGTCTTCAAGTCTCTATGGGGGACAAAGTCACCCAGGGAGGGAGTATGACCTCGGGAGACAGGGATAGAGGTGACTTTCTAAGCAAAACCCCTTCTATCACAACATTTGGTCATGTTTGTGCCCTATTCTCCTTGGAAGGTAGGTTCATAAATCCCAAAACTGTTTAGTAATGAGAAAACCAAAGACAAAGGGGCGATACAACATGGCAAAAAGTAAGACTCAATGACTGTGCAGATGTACCTAGCACAAAGGACACTGGGATGAGTGTGGCCTGCTTGATGCTTTCCTATGAGGGCCCACGGCCTTGAGGAGATGGAGGCACACAAATGACCCCATGACAAGGTACCACAGTGGTGTCACATTAGTACAGAGTGCATTTGGCTGTGGAATATAAACCCAAAGAAATACTGACATAACTCCCCTCTTCCTCTCCCTCTAGCCATCACCCATTCATTCATTCATTCATTCATTCATTCATTCATTCAAAGCAAAACTCCTGAATTCTGTCCCTCCAGAATTCAGGAGCAAATAAATGTTCACAAAAGCTACCTAACCAGCCTTGTTCAGGTGATGAAACATGATGGCACAATTTGTGACATGAAGCCTGGCGCATTTTTCACCTCATGTTTCTAAGGGGCAGGAGGAACGTGAAAATGCCTCCCTCTTGGCCAAAGGATATGTGGATTGCATAATTTCTAGTCAGAGCAACAATTCCCAGAATTCTAGATTTTCCTGGCCCGTTGAGTTGAAACTATATTTTGCTTATTCTTTTTCTTTCTTGCTGCCTTTAGATTTGAAAAAAAAAATGGAGTTAAGATTTTATCTTTTTGGAGGCAGCACATTTTATTGGGGGAGAAGGTGAAACTCTGTCTAGATTTAAATTTGTGTTTGCAAATGTTATCAAAGTGCTGCATGTGCCTGGTTTCTAGAAAATGAACTAGGAAATAATGGTTCATAATTAAAGCTAAAGTTTCTGCTTCCCACCATGAGTTGGTGTTTGTATCCTATGGATTTGCACTCTGATAGAGGAGAAGCTAACTGATTTTCAGAGCATAATAAGCACATACATTCTCCTTTTTTTGTTTTTACTATACCATTTATATATAATCTCACCCTGTTTTAGTTTGTTCTGTATTCAGACTCTGCCTTTCTTACATGCAGAGCTTTCTTGGAGAAGTATGTGTTTTTCCTGGAAGTTATATTTGCCTTTCTTTTTCTTTGTGAAGAGGAGAAACATATGCTTCCTCTTCTCTGTCTGCCCTCCCACCCCAAACACACATCATGTCCTTAAGCTTTTACTTTAGCCTATTTCTAAGAAGCTTTTAGATCACCTCCTATTTCTTCTATCGGTTGACGATAAATTTCATATAATTCTTTAGTTTTCTCCTTTAACAAAATTTGTAAAGTACTGACCATGTGGCAGATTCCTTTCTAAGAACATTACAAGTATTAGCTCATCTAATTCCTCACAGTAGCCCTACAAATTGGTCCTATTACTATCTTCATTTGAGTATAAGAAACTGATCACAAAGAGGCTAGGTCATTCGCACAAGGTCACAAAACTATAAGGGGGCAACATTAGGATATGAACCCATACCTTCTGGTTCCAGAGACTTTGTTCATAAGGAGAAGGTGAGAAAATTTTAGCCCCAAATTCTGACAAGGAAGAGTTGACATGCCCTGGGGAAACGATGAGCTAACTATTTCATTGAAATGATTTGTAGTTATTTTAGTTGCTGCTGCTTCCAACTGCCTCTCATATCCAGCACAGCAGAATGTGCTAGACTGGCATACGACGATTTACTGGAAGGTGTTGCATGATGACAAATCAACAAAGCAATGTGCAAATCCCAGGTAGAGACTAGAAACTACCATCCAGTCTTTTAACATTAGAATATCCTTTTAGGATTCTGCAGTGACTACAAATCTTTGCAAGATAACAAGAGCTAGAGATGAAAGAGGTTCTCCTCTTTGTAAGAACTTATCTTTCAAATGTGAGTTTTCCATCAATGTACAAAAGATGACTTGGGAAGGGAAAGCAGGTTTTGTTTATCTGGGAGACAGGAGAGTTGGATTTTCCCAAAGGATGAGAAAGCTCATGGTTTGTGAACCAATATTTCCTCATTTCGCCTTCTACTCTGAGGTATGACATTTGGTACAGGCCTCTGGTCTTGTCTAAGGAGATGCAGAGGAGAAGAGAACCCCACTATAGCCTAAGCACCTGTATAAAGAGTGGCCAGAGGTGGGGACTGGGATGTTCCTTGACAGTTAAAAGTTTGGGCTCTCTTCTGAGCAGACTTGTGATGCTTGTATAGTATTACTGTCCCATTTTAAAGGATTCCATTCTGATTGTTTAATAACTGCCTATTTTTATCACCATTTGTATTAATTGGACAATAACTTACCAACTGTATTCTGTAATTATTCATCATTTCCCCTTTGAAATTGGGGGTTTCAAAGAGTTAACATAGAACTTACACATCTTGGCATTGATGCTTTTTCTGTAACAACACCTGTTATGGACATCTTTTAATAATACACATAGTATTATTATACTCCCACACATTATAAAAAATGGATGATTATTTCATCCTATATGGTTTCTTCAATTTGTTGGATTGCAACTTTCTGAATTCAAAGTCCTTTCTATTTTATTTGTGGTGAATTCAGATTCAATAAGGCAACATACCGTTTCATGAAAGGGTTGATTGCGCTGTGGTCAAGCTTTCTGCTGGCCCCTGTGTCTGCCAGTTCTGTTCTGAATCTAGTGATGGCACAGATCAAACTCCATGTCTTAGTTCTCATTCACCTCTTCTTACCTCCCTCCCCACTGTGTGCCTGAGGCTGACATCATAACCCCAGTGGGATCATCACAACCTGACACCCAATAATGAACTTGCCCTGGGGTCTGTGCAGCAGGCACCGATGACAGGATGATGGGGGGAGAGAAGATGGGAGGGGAGGAGGGGAGCTGAGTGCAAGAGCAAGAGGAGAAGGGCAAGATCAGGGCAGAGTCAACCATGCCTATCCTAATAACAGCCGATCAGTGGTGGCTGAAGCTGCTGAGAACTAGAACACTGGAAGAAAGAGGGAATTAAGCAGGAGGTTGAAGTTGCCATGAACAGGGACGTTCATATGAAGTTATGGAAGTTGAATGGGGTCCTGCCAACGTGTCCTCCAAAGTGGAGGAGACAAGACTTTCTTCCAGCAGCTAAGGTAAACGGCGGGCAGGGAGGGTGGAGCGTAATGCGAGCTCAGTAGTTTCTCTGTGTGCTGGCTGACTTCTCAAGCATAGACTCACCAAGAAATGGAGCCAGCGATTGAAACTGAGTAAACCTAAAGCCCACCAAGAAGACCCTGGAGCTTTATTTCTACCTTTTGTTAGGTGATTTGCTCTGGTCTTCTATTTGGCATCTATCTCCTCCATGTCATTGATTGCCTTCCCTCAGAGTTCTTTTAAGAATGATAAACCAGGACCTCCCTGGTGGTGCAGTGGTTAAGTGTTGTGCTGTGGAGCTGCCGGCAGCAGCGACGTGAGTTCGATGCCCGGCCAGGGAGATTCCCACATGGCGCAGCAGACCTCTCCTGCCTTGCCCGCTGTGCCCCTCAGCAGTGTATTTCCGTCGATCTGCCTGTTCTGCTCCCCACTCTGTCTCTGGTGAACCCTCTCGCTGCCCCACACCTCTGGTCTGTACCCCAGCATTGTATGCATAAATAAATAAAATCTTTAAAAGACAAGAATGATAAGCCAGGGTCCATCAAGTTTCAGATCTTTATATTTAAGGTGAATTCTGTGTAGGTGGTATATAGATGGGTCTTATCTAGTCTGACCGTTTATTATTTAACTAGTATGTTTAATGTGGGTTTCCATATGGCTGGAATAAAGCCACAATTTCTTTAGCTGCTTTTGATTTGTGCCATTTGTTCTTTGTTTTTTCCCCCTTTGCTTACATTAATTGAATAATTTTTATGGTTCCATTTTGTCTGTCTTATGATTTATATTTCCTAATTTTTTTAGTGATTTCTTAAATCTTATAATGTACACCTTTGCTATAATTTTCCTTAAAATGATATTATAGCATACCATGTAAAGGGTAAGGACCTTGTAATAGTATATTGCAAAATCTTCCTGCCCATCCGTTATGTTTTAACTCTCACATACACAATAAACCAGAAAGCATTGGTACTACTGTTGCATTAACTGATAAATTATGGTACAGGGCCTATATCTGGTCCATCAGCTATTTTATAAATGAGGATTTATTGTTCAAATTCCTGCCCATCTTTTTATATATTGCTTATGGCTGCTTTTGTGCTATAATAGCAAATTTTAGTTATTATGGAGACCACATGACTTGCCAAGTCTACACTATTTACTCTCTCATTGTCCTGAATGGTTTCTGATGAGAAATCTGCTGTAATTCTTATCGTGTTTGTCTATGTTATGTCTTTTCTCTGGCTTTCAAGATTTTCTGTTGATGCTTATTTGTTTAAACATAACATGTCTTTCTGTGTGTGTGTGGGGGGGGTGCATGCCTACCTCTGCACTTGTATGTGCTTGTGTCGTATTTATCCTGCTTGGTTGCTTGGTTTTCCTTGAAATTATTGGATCTGTGGTTTGGTGTCTGTCACTAGTTTTGGAAAATTCTAGGCCATTATTTAAATATTTCTGCTGCCCTGCTCTTTCTCTTCTTTTCCTGGGGATTTGTTATGCGTACTTTAGATCATTTAATATTGCTCCAAGGATAGCTCTTAGGTGTCCTGTTTGCTTGTTTTTTTTCTGCCTTACTCTTCTTTTCTTATTATGTCCAGTTTGGGTAACTCCTAATTCACTCATTTTAGCTTCAGGGATTTCCCCTCACCATGCTGAATCTACTGATGAGTTCCTTGAAGGTACGCATGTTTGTTATTACATTTTTAATTTTTAACATTTTCACTTGATTCTCAAAAGCTACATCTCTCCAAGAAGAGAGCTCATTTGATCTTGCATATTATATGTCTTACTTTAACTTATTAATCATAATTTGAAGCTGTATCAGATAGCTTGAATATCAGTATCACATTTGGGTCTGGTTCTTGTTATTGCTATCTTGTAGAAATAAGTTGTTTTCTTTCTTTTTAAAAAGATTTTATTTATTTTTGCATACAAGCTGGGGTGTAGGCCAGAAGTGTGTGTGTGGGGGAGAGTGAGAGGATTCACCAGAGACAGAGTGGGGAGCAGAACAGGCAGATCGACTGAAATACACTGCTGAAGGGAGAAGCAGCGAGACAGGAGAGGTCTGCTGCACGATGTGGGAATCTCCCTGGCCTGGTATTGAACTCCTGCTACAGTGGCTGCTGATAGCTTCATAGTGCTGCCTTAACCCCTTGCACCACCAGGGAGGCCCCTAAGTTGTTTTCTTGACTCCACATTTGCTTTCTAATTTTTTCTTGAAAGTTGGACATCTTGCACAGAACTTCAGAAACTTAGGCAAATTGTTTTTACTTCCAGAAATGAACGTGCTTTTCCTCTTGGTCGGCCTCTACTATGGGGGTTCAAGTTAACCTGTGTAGAAGTCGGCTGGGTATGAGGTGGATTGTCACCTTGTTTTCCCTCAGTGCGTGCTCCCCTCCAATTTCTATAGGAATTCCTGATATTTTGGGGTGGGCATGGGTTTGTCAAGGAAATCTCTGCTTGGCTCTCAGCTTCAGACTGTCCCTTTGGCTGAACTTCAGAGAGAGTTTCCTTGCATGACATCTCTCCTCTCCCTGTTCATCTTGTTACCCTGCCATTGTTCTTACCAGCTGGATGGCGTGGGGTGTGAGGCAGAACTAATAACAACCATAACTTTAAGTAGTAACGACATCAAGAGAGTATTGTTCCCCAGGCGATTCCAATATGCACCGAGTTTTCGTGTCAATTCTGGAATGATTTCAGGAGATGATGAGATCAATGAATTGAAGTGCTTACAGTGTAGAGTTTTCTCAACCAACCCCAGGTTCCAGGTCAATGATTAAAGAGTTTGCATTTAGGCTCCAGATGTCCGTGTGATTGGCTATAGAGACAGACAACATTTCAATTATATATGTTAATAGATATTTTGTTGGCAAATCCATTTGTCTTCTTTCTTAATTGTTTCTTCAGAGCTGGCAAAGGATCATATTACCTAGCCTGGTAGTTATGGTAGTTTTTATCTTAAGCAGGTGCAAAAATCTACCAGCTGAAAAATGTAGTCACTGAGCAACGATTCCGGGGGGGTGGGGGGGCAGGAAGGGGAGAAAGGGAGGGAGGGAGGGAGGGAGAGAGAGAGAAGAGATAGAGAGACAGAATCTTTTCACTTCTTATAAGAGCACGGATCTCATTATAGGGGCACCACCCTGGTGATTTCATCTAAGCTTAATTATATCCTTATCCCCAAGTGCCATCACACTGGGGACTGACTATGAATTGGGAGGTGGAATAATAAACATTCGGCCACAGCAGAATCATTTCTTAGTTGAAACTCAAAAGAAATTCCAATTGCGTTTTCTTCTTGCATGAACCCATCTAGCATCACCAATGTGGCCTTGCCAGGGACTAAAACATCAGGAGTTTAGAAATGCCAGTCAGCAGTCACTGCCCCCAAGTTCCCTAAGTGGCCTCATTGCTGCCACCTCCCTCCAGCACCCTCCCACCCCCGCAGGACCCTGCCTGGTGCTGGCTATTCTGATCAGCACATGCTCAGGCGGGATGGGCAGAGACAGCTGGGGAAGAAGCTGTGACAGATTAAGCCTGTAACTCAGATATGCCCTTCAATGGGCACTGGGGAGAAAATTTTTGTGAAAGACTTTGTGAATGATGCCACGTGTGCATGGGTAACAGCCTGCCTTATAGGCAAGCCAAGTTTGTGAGTCCAGCAGCATCGCTATTGGGTAGTTCTGTCATCAGACAAGGTGCTTCTGGTATCAGAGTCCTGCTTGGAAACAATGACATCACACTGATTGTGGGCGCTGATTGGCTCAGGGGTCACCAGCGCGCAGGTAATGCAAGTGTGGCCTGGCAGAGCTGGGAGAGACTGCTGGGCCCACTGGGCAGCTGCCTCCCGGTCCCTGATCTCCTTCCACTTCCCCTGGACTGACCGCAGTGTGGGCACGATGACCTCCGTTTAATAAGAGGAAGAGGCTGCAGACAGCACCTTCTCTGGCTGACACAGCTTATGGTGGACACGAGCCCCAGACTTTGCTCACCTTGCCAGGTTGATGAAAGAACATACCAGAATGAGCTTGTCCACTTATAGGAGATGGCGACTCCCCTGGAGGCTCTTTAGACAAGGAGTCTCAGGCCTCTCCTCCGTGGCAGGGGCAGATGTTCAGGGCACTGCTGAGGATATAACCTGCAAGCGCAACGGAGCTGGTCTCTCTGGGGCTGAGCTCGGGTGACAAGCGGCACAACCACACAGGCCGGCCTTGAAAAGAAAAAGCCTCGAGTCCCACCCATCGCTGAGAGAATCGTTCTGCCTCTGGATCCTTACTGAGACCCCACTCGCATCACTGTCTTCTTAGCCCAATGGGCAGCTGAGGCTTAAGGCTGTGACGCCCCCACACCTGTTCAGCAAGGTCAGGGTACTGAGGGTTGACGGGGGGTGTTTCTGTCCCATGGGGCTCTGTCACGACCCGGAGCCTGTGTTTTCTTGCTTGGCGGCTGCTGTATGTGTGGGTCCCGGGGCCCCCAACTCTGCGCAGCACGTGGCCGAGGCTGGGACCACAAAGTGCCCAGTGGACCTAGCTGTTGGGGTGAATGGGGCGGCGTGGGCCCCGTGATCCCCAGCTGTGGCCCATGCCAGCCTCTCCCCTCATCGCCCAGTGACCGGGATTCCTGGGCCTTCATCTCGGATTCTCTCCCCAGGGAGGCGTGGGCCTCTGAGCTGCGTTCCAGACTTTCGCGCCCACAGGTTACCCCTCTTCTCCTCTCCCTGCAGAACCCAGCATCTTCCTACTTGCCTCTTTGTGCTTGTAGCTCGGCCAGCCTGCCCGCAGGCACCCGGGGACCTGACCCACCTCTGCTGGTGCTCTGGGCGCCTCTCTTCTCCGCCTGCCAGGGGGTGAGGGGCACCAGGCAGTCCTACCCGATTCTTGAGAACCTGAGCAAGAGGGCGCCTGTGCTCATTACCCCATCAGAGACCCCAAGGACAGGCCTTGGATTCCAAGGAGAACCCTCTTTTCTTGGCAGCCCACGCCTTGAGGGCCAGAGATAAAGCTTAGCCCCAGGGGGAGAAGCTGCTGGTCTCTCTTTGTATTCTGCGGGGCATACAGAACCAACCATTAATAGCACGCCCAGCCACAGGACCATCAGTTGCCTACAAGGCCCCCAGGAGAGGGGGTTCACCCCTCCTGCACGCCCCCACCTTGCCCCAGGAAGTTCTGAGCCAGCTCAAGGGGCCTCTTCAATGATATGAGGTTAATCTGGAGAACTGCAGAGCTCCTGGCATAACAATTACTGTCACTAGTCAGCGACAGTAAAAGGGGGAGCTTTCCTGCTGGAACAGGGAGGCGTGGGTCGCTCTCACTGCCTCCTGCGCAGGGAAAGTTCTGCGGAGCAAGGAGCCATGACGTCAAGCTCATGCATCCCCAGCTCTCGGGGCGCCCCCTGGGAGGGGCTGCGGGCTCCTGTCCCAGCGGCTAAGCGCTGACCCTCCTCTGGGGTCACGCTCCCTCTCTCTGGGGTCCTCCTATTAAACTTCTTTCCAGGCAGCCACTGCGCCTACATTTCGTGATGCCTTTTCCTCCTCAGAGTGGGTCTGTGCGGTGCCTCCACTTTGCAGGTGGTGAAACACCCCGGGATGTGGGTGCTGCTCAGCCCCCCACTTGCTTCCCTCCCTTCCAGTTGGGCTGGAAGCTTGAGGTCCAGGGGACCCCTCTGAACTGGGCCGAGTCACCACTGGGTCCCCTGCCTGGCAGCTGACAGGACACCAGGGCCCGGCGGGCCAGAGATGCTGGGGTTTGGGGATCCTATTCAGCGGGCCGGCACGTGTGACAGTGTTTCCGTCCTGCTGGTGGCTCCGTCCCGCCGCCGTGTCCAGCTGTCGTGGCAGCCACAGGGCAGCAGGCGCTGCCTCCCTCAGGGCAGGCTAAGCCTGGACGCCCCAAGCCACCTGCTCCGGGTCGTCAGAACTCCAGCCCCGCTGCCCGGCCGCCCCCGGAGATGAGGGCTGTGGACCGGGTCTTCTTTGCTTTTGGACCTCCAGTGGTCAAATTTTAATAGGTGAAGATTTGTTTTATTTATTTTTAATTTTTTTATTATTATTTTTATCGTTTACATTTTGCATTCCCCTTGGGTAGCCCACCACCAATTCACCCGTGATCCATCTCCATGGTCCCTTGTGTCCTTTTCTACCCCATTTTGAGCCCTTATTCTCCCCCTCCCTCGCTGAGTGTCTCTCTTCTATTTGGTTTCCCTATATTCCTGCTATAAGTGAAACCATTCGATATTTTTCTCTTTCTTTCTGGGTTATTTCGCTGAGCATGATCCCTTCTAGCTCCATCCATGTTGCTGCGAATTGCATGTGTTTATCATTTTTGATTGCTGAATAGTATTCCATTTTGTATATGTCCCACATCTTCTTGATCCAGTCATCTGTTTTTGGGCATCTGGGTTGTTTCCATGTCTTAGTTATTGTGAACAGTGCTGCAATGAACATATGGGTGCATGTATCCTTCTGGATTATTGCTTTTGTGTCCTTTGGGTAAAATTTATTTTACACAGAGGCTTTGCTGAAAGTCTCCCAGAAAGACTTTTCAGAACTTGCTGCTTCTTTTTTTAAAAAAGATTTATTTATTTATGCATACAAGCTGGGGTACAGACCAGAGGGGTGGGGCATCGCAAGGGTTCACCATAGATGGAGTGGGGAGCAGAACAGGCAGATGGATGGAAATACACTGCTGAGGAGAGCAGCGGGCGAGGCAGGAGAGGTCTGCTGCGCCATGTGGGAATCTCCTCGCCAGGCCGTTGAGAGTCGCTGCTGCCGACAGCTCCACAGCGCAGCAGAGTTTAACTGCTTAACTGCTGTGCCACTAGGGATGCCAGGACTTGCTTCTCGATCCAGAGGCAGGGCCCTCCCTGGAGGCAGGGGAGGAACAGGGCACTTCCTCCTGGGCTTCAGTGGGTGGAGGGGTCTCTTGCAAATGATGACCCCGTGTCACCCCCACTTCTGAAATGCCAGCAAGGAGGGGTTGCAGCTTCCCGGCGGGCAGATGCAGCAGGTACAGGTGACGCCCGAGCAGCGAGAGGGTGCTGGAGGGAAGATGGAGTCTCTGGGCACAGTAACCCCAAACTTCCACCTGGGGCCGCGGGGTGTTTCGAGCACCAGGTGCCTTTCGGACATCTCCCCATCTCCCCTGGGGCGGCTGCAAAGCAGCTCAAACTCAGCATGGCCAAAACTGCCTCCTGCCTTTCCTCCCAAGCCACCATCTTCCTCCTTCCTCCTGTCGATCAGCAAAGAGCCCGCCTCTCTCCGAGTTCGGGTTCCAGACGCACATCTCCTCTCTGCTTCTCCTCTCTGGTCTCATGTGCCTCTCCCCACAAAGGAGTGTATCCCAAGTCCTATTCTTACCCCTGTCCCAGACAGTCTGAGCCCCACCCCCCCATCGGAGCCTCCCTGGTGTCCCCAAGTTCACTTCTCACGTAGCAGAGAAGTGGGCATTCTTGCTTTAAAGCCCTTCCTGGGATATCCGAATTCCCCGCTCCGCCGCAAGACCGGAAACTTTGCTCCCTGCCATGCTGGAGGCAACTCTGTCACTGCGGCCCGCCACGGAGGGTGACTCGGGCCCTTTGCCCCTGCTGCTTCTGCTCTAGAAAGCTCTGCTGCCTCCCCCTTTGGCTTAGATCAAGTGGTCAGTGCAAAAGTAGAACCAAGAGGAGCCCTCCAGCTGGGTGCCTCTGCAGGGAGCTCGGGGAAAGCTGTCTGCATCCCCGGCCCCACCATGAGAATTTTAGATGGTCTACAAGGAAAATAATTTACATTTTCAAGGATTTTACAGAGAGAGTCTGGGGTGGTGTCAGGTTATTGTACCATTTGATGGCTGTGGACTGAGAAGAACGAGAAGGGCTGTTCAAGCTGATGGGCCTATTTAGAGCCGTGTCTCCCGGGAGCTGTGCTGTGGCGCTGCCAAGCCCAAGCCCAGGAGCCTTCTTTTCCGACGCTCCGGGGATGCGCGGGGCACCGCTCTGCCGCAGCTTCACGAGGCCCGGCCAGCTGCGCCCTCGGCTGAGACCAGGGAGCAGGCCACCTCTCTAGTTGTCATTTTGGCTTACACCCCTG
Organism: Scalopus aquaticus; assembly: GCA_004024925.1. Lineage (NCBI taxonomy): Eukaryota > Metazoa > Chordata > Mammalia > Eulipotyphla > Talpidae > Scalopus > Scalopus aquaticus. The sequence goes on along the minus strand of PVIJ01012947.1, from coordinate 15,381 downwards.
TCTTTGTGGGGTGCCAGTTTCTGTCATCTCAGATTGCAGTTCAAATGTACCCACCTGATCATCATTTCTATATTAGAGATGATTTCTTTTTCTGGAGAGTGTAAGGGCCACTGCGCAGGCGCCGTCTCTCCTTAGAGGCTGTGTCTGGACCCGAGCTGCAGGCACTTGCTTCTCGGATGCCTGGGGGTGCTTGCTCTTGGGGTGACGAGCAGCAGGGGGAGCAGCGTTGAGGGGGCTGAATGTCAATTGCAGTGGGGCAGCGGACAAGGCCGCCCGTCTGTGGCTGAAAAAACAGGATCAGAAAAGTTTAGGGTTGCAGGCTGGCCTGACCGCTGAGGGCGCTCAAACACGACCTTCCTGGACATCCGTAACGTCAGTCCAACCTGTTGAATTACAGGTGCCTTTGGCTTTGGGGAGGAAAATCAGAAACCCGGCCTAAGGGCCCAGACGCGGGAAAGCTGATGAGGGAGCGGCTGGAGGACCGGCCTTTCCTGGGGGGTGGACTGGGGGCCCGCGGGCCACGAAAGCGACCCAGCCGCGCGAGTCTCTCTAGGCCCCTGGCACCGCCCTGCTCGTCCCACTCGCCCCGCCCCCAGCCCCGCCCCTGCCGCTCGCCCCGCCCCACGTGGCCCGCTCGCCCCGGCGGCTCGCCCCGCCCCCGCTCGCCCCGCCCCGCCCCGCTCGCCCCGCCCCGCCCCCGCTCGCCCCGCCCCGGGCCGCGCCGGGCAGCGCTGACAGCGGCGCGCGGGGGCTCGCTGTTTGCTTACAAAGGCGGCCACGCGCGGCGCCGCTCGGTGAGTAGCTGCCTGGCGCGCGGGGCCGCAGCCGAGAGCCGGTCGCCGCCGCGGCCGGGCGGAGCGGGGTGCGCGGCCCGGGTGGGGGGCGCACGGTGCGCCTGGAGCGGGGCCCACGGGCCTGTCCCCGCAGCCGGCCGGGGACCGGGGCGGAGACGCCGACCCGGGGCCGGCGGCCTCGCGAGCTGCCCTCGGGCCTGCCCTCCTCGAGGCCCCCGGCGCTGACCTTGAGCGGCCGGGCGGGCCGGGGGCGGCCGCGGCGCGGGGGTGGCGGGTCCCGCGGCCTGGGGGGGCGGTGGGCTGCCCCGGGCGGAGCCGCCAGCCGTGCGCGCGCGACTCCGTGGGAGCCGCCCCGCCTGGGGGTGCGGGGTCCCGCGGAGCAGTTGAGGAAACTGAGGCTGGGGTGGGGGGGTGACCTCCGTGCCCAAGGTCACGCAGCAGCTGGGAGGCGGCGGAGCCCGGGATCCTGCGGGGTTCTCCAGTTACAGCCGCTGCACCCTCCTCTGCCCGGGCGCGTGAGGCCCGGCAAGTTCCGCCAGAAGCCCCTGCAAATAAATTTACTGGGGGGCGGCCAGGCATTTGCAGGCGGGGAAGGAGGGCTTGGGGTTTACTGCTGGGAGCCGTGCAGCGCCGGGGTGTGGGACCGCGCTGGGGAAGCGTATGTCGCCTGCTCCCGACCTCCAGGCAGGGGAGTCGCACCGGCCAACTGGCCCCGAACTCCAGCCTTCCCAGAGACAGAGTTTAGAAAAGAGGAGTTTGTAATCATTTTTTAAAAAAGATCAGTATTACCCAAAGCAATTTCTTCCTTTCCTTTTCTTTCCCCCCTTTATTAAGGAAACATTGGTTTGCAGCGCTGTGTATGACTAAGGGGGTTCGCGCCTTCCCACGTGTGTTATCACCCCACCCCCACCTAGTTTTTCTTTTTTTTTTGTTTGGGGCCCTGCAGTTGAGATTTTGAAATGTGTTGTTTACTTTTCGTTCCCTAGTTTGGGTCTTGTGAATTAAAGGAAGCAATGGGGGGTGTATAGTAATGGAGAAACACGTGTGTGCACGCTCTCACACACACAAACTCGCACACCTGCACGCACACACGCCCACGTTTTGTCCCCTAGAAGTGCTGGAAGACCTAAGCGTTTGCTTTATGGTCCGTTTTGATAATGCTTCGTGTTTGTCCACATTCGTTTCCTTATCAGGCCTAGGGGTGTGCTTGGCGCTTTCATTCCTGTTAGTGTGTCGGCCCCATGGTCAGGCCCTGGGCCTCAGGTGCTGGGGAGCCTGAGCGCCTGCTCTCCTCACCCCAGGTCTCCCTTATCAAAATCTCACCCCTTTATAAAAGATTGAGCTGCTGAGGGCAAACGTGCCGAGTCTTGTGCAGCTGAGAGCTTGGGGGTTCGGATAAGGGACCGAGGGCCTCGGCTCTGGGGGAACCTGCTGAGCAGTCTCCCTGCAGTGCCTGGACAGCGTGGTGGGGCCTGGTGGCTGTCCAGCTAGACGAGAGGGAAGCCAGTGGCTTGTTCTTGGCCCCATGGACAGCCCTCCGGGCCCTGGGCCAGAGGGAAGGGCCGGGCCGGGCAGGGGATGGGAAGATATTTCAAAAGAAGGGCCTGAGGCCCGTGGTCTGAGAGGTTCCAGGGCAAGAACGTGGCTTTGCAGTTACGCTGGCCACTTCCTGCAGCTGACTCGGGCAGGAGACCCGAGTTCTCAGCGCCTTGGTTTCTTCGTCTGTGAAATGGACACTCATACTCAGTCACCAGATAATTGTGGAGATTAAGGAAGACAGGAGCGGTGAAGGTGGTGGTTCAGTTGGGGGCGAGCGCTGAGGGCCAGTGAGGAGGACTCTGGTTCGGACAGCCCGCCTGACGGCTGCTCTCGGGGCTGCGGCTCTTCACGGTAGGAGACCCCGGCTGTCCCCCCTCCCACTTTGGGTTGGCCTCTCCTGGGTCCTCTCTTTTGTGGGTTCAAGGTCCCTATAGGAGGCACATTGCTTTGGGCAGGGGAGCTGGTGGGGCTGCCGCGCTGTGGGCAGCCTGTCCAGGGCAGGCCTGTTGGAGGGGCAGGTGGGGCAGTAGTGGGGTTTTAGAGAAACGCCCAGAAGGCAAGGACCCAGTTGGGACATCGGGGCTTGAGGTTTGACCCGTGTGCACTTCAGCTTCCCTGGGGAAGCGGGTGTGAGAAAGGGGCATTGTCAGGTCCGGAGCTGACGGCGAGACGCTGTCAGCTGTGGGGGCAGTTTCCCGGAAGCGCCACATGGCGTGGCCTGCATTCGGTGGGCTCCTGGCCCAGTTGATGACGGGCGAGCCCTTGAAATTGGCTTTGTGAAAAAAAGCAAACCATGAGCAAGTCCCGCAAGCCGACAGGTTCTTAACTTCAAGCCTCCACGTGGCCACTTGACCCTTTCGGAACTAGCCGCTTCCTCCAGTGGGAGCGGAGGCTGTGGGGCGCTAGCGGCCGGCGGCACACAGGCGGGCTCCTCGGGAGAGGGGCGTGCGGGGGCCTGGGGCTGGCGGGTCCGGGCTGTTAGTTCAGAGAAGCTGGCCTGCGCCTCCGGTACTTCCCCGCTATTCCCTGGGCGCCCTTCCTCTTCCACAGTTCTCCACGGTTTTATTAAACAAATGAGAGGTGAGCAGAGCTGGGGCCGGACGGGGGCGGGTCTGTTTTCCAGGAAGAGCTTCTACCTGCGGGGCGCTCTGGGCCCAGGGAGAGGCCAGTGTGGGTCACCACGGGGTGACCCCCGTAAAACCAGTGACCACAGACTCAGTGAGGTTGGCTGTTGTTTTGTGAAATGGGCTTTAGCTGTGGGGTGTGTGTGTGTGTGTGTGTGCGGTTTGTGGTACTTGTGTTGTGGTCCGTATGTGTAGTGAGTACGTGTGCATTTTGTTTGTGTGGTATGTGTGCATTTGTGGGGTGTGAGTTTGGGTGTGCGTGTGGAGTGTAGGTGTATTATGAGTTTGTGGGGGTGTGTGTGTGTGTGAGTGGCGTGTGTGTATTTTGTGGTGTGTGTTGTGTATGTGAGCTCCGGGGCACCAGCCACCAGGGGCCCGGGAGCTGGGGCGACATCCCTCTCTTCTGGGGCTCCCCTCCCAGAAGCCCTTTCTTTCCAGTCCAGCAGCGCAGGGGGGTTTACATGTGGGTACTGAGGTGCAGCTTAAAATATTTTTCTTAATGTGGGTCCCAGTCAAAAATATTGAGAAAATACTGCTTCCCTCTAGCTGTTTGTCCCTGTTGAGTGGGAGAGCCAAGCTGTCTCCTTCCAGTCCCACACTGAGGTGGCTGTCATGTCTCTAGAATTGGGGTGCCTCCTGTGTGGAGCTGTGTTTTCTAAGCCTGTTTCTCTTGGCGTGCTCCACACGTGCGGCCGGGCCTCCCTGGCGGCTTTGAGGCCTTAGATTGAGGTCGAGGTCAAGGCCGCGGCGCTGAGCGGTGGACAGATTGTGTCCTGCTCCACTGAGTGTCGGCCAGGCCGGGCTCCCGCCTCCGGTGATTCGTCACGTCAGGCAGAGAATATCCAACTGCCTTTCGGGGGGCGGCGCAGCCTGGCTGTGGTTTGGAATGGAGCTTCGATCCCACAGTCGGACCCCTTGGGGGGCCACAGGGTCCCGTTGGGCACCCCACGGCATAAACTGATGGCAGGCGCAGGGGTGCGGGGTGCGGGCTCAGGCAGAGCCCCAGGGTCCTGTCCCTCTTGCCCTGAGGCTTACGGTCAGTTACTGGGGCTCTCCGTACAGCAGTGTCCTCACCTGGAAAACGGGGTGCCGCGGGCACTGAGGGCGTGTGGCAGGGAGACCAGGACGAGGCCGGCATGCAGTCGGCCCGCAGCTTGAACTCGCTGGTGGCGGTTTTAATGACAAGGAGGCTTACAGGTGGCCTTGCGCTCTGGATTCCCAGACTGAGCGTGTGGGGTCGCCCCGAGGGAGGTGGGGGAGCAGGGCTGTCATCCTGGGTTTGCGTCAGACCAGCAGGCGGCTGCTGCCTCTGGGCAGGATTACTCCCTCTGCTCTCCAGAAACTGTCAGAGCCTGTTAGCAGCCCCTGTGCCTGGTCCCTGGAGCTCCCGCTTGCGCCTTCCCCTGCCCTTGGCCACAGATACCCCTCTGGTGAGATCACATTCCTGGCTGCCAGCAGGCACACTTTGGCACACTTTGGACAAGTGCGGTGAGGTGCATGGGCAAAAGGCGGCAACCCCCAGCAAGTTTCCTGCTCCTCAACAGACCAGGCCCGTCCGTTTTTCTTTTTTTGTGTTGGCAAAAGAACCTGCCAGTCAACTAATCGCAGAATGCTGCCCTGGGCTGGCATCGCCTCTGGGCTCAACCACCGGGACGGAAACACACCTGCCCAGAGCCCTGGGTTCACTTGAACGGGTAGTGCAGTTTCTGCCGTTGGCTTATGCAAACAGCAGGCAGGAGCCTTCATTCAAAGTCCAGTCTTTGTCTGGGAACGTCTGTGGCCACATGCTTGGCTTTCATTTGGGGGGTGCACTTGGAGAATCACAGCTGCCGCCTCGCACCAGTCCTCGGCGGTGGGCATGTGAATCTTACTCCAGATCACAGATGGGGAACGGAGGCTGAGAGGCGGGTCACTTGCCCTGGGTCCGGCTGGGGGTGTGCAGCTGGCCTGCCTTCCTGCCCCCTGAGCTGTAGGCAGCACCTTGGGGCATCCAGGGTGATCGAGCCCTCCTTGAATGGCTGGAGTGGAGCAGGCAGGGGGTCAGCCAGAGTCAGAGAGTCACAAAAGCAGGGGGTTCTCTTTGACCACCACACAAACTCGAACAGAGCCCCCTGCAGGTACTCCAAGCCTGGTGCAAAGCCCACCTCAACGGCTGGATGCCAGGCATGGCCGGAGCACCGGGCGGCGAGCACATCGCAGCCCAGCGGTGCAGGGGCCCCTCCCCCCCACCAGCCCTTTCCCAGCTCCTCTGCAGGCCCCGGGACACGCATCACGCCGAGCTGCAAAATCCCGACCCTGGAGGAGGTGAACTGTCGCTCGCTGCCCCGCCCTCCGCAGCAGACGATCCCCCTCCACCCCCATCCCGCACTTTCAGTGACAGGCAGGCGCTGACTCTGGGCCAGTTTTCCGTCCCTTGCCCGGTTCTCTGAGGTCGCTGAAAGTCAGCGTCGAAGTAATACGTGTGTGTGTGTGTAAAACACCAAACCCGCAGCCCACAGTAAGGAAATATTTATGCCGGGCAGTGAAGTGCCCCTTTCCCCGGGCCAGTCAGGAGTGTCCATCAGTCCCGATGTCTTGGGCACATACCAGAATACGTGTAAATGTAATTCTTAAAAAATAACGGGGGTTCATGTTATAAATTTGTGCTTTTCCCGCTCCAGCCATGCCCCCAGGGAGTGTGGGGGGGTGCCTCTCGTTTTCTAAACAGCCTTCTAACCCGCAGTCACGTCACCGGTGTGGATGGTCCAGAGTTTACTCACCTGGCGTCCTGGGGACGTGTGAGTTGTCGCTGATGTTTGCGGTTACTGTCAAGGCAGCAGTTCCTCTTGGGGCTTCCCTGCGGGTCTCCCGGGTCCAGTACAGGGGTTTGCAGAGCTGGGTGCAGAACTGAGTGTGGGGGGTGGCTGCCCTGCTCCCCCACCCTCGGTTTTTACAAAGACTTTTAGGCCCTGTGCCGATTTTTGCTGTGCGTCTCTGGAGCAAGGCTGGACATCTCTAGGTGGCCGACCAGATGTATTTCCTTCTCTGTGAGTCTCGGTTTTCCTCTGGGTGGGCCTCAGGTCCTCTCACACTGACCCTCCTGTTTCGGAGGGGGCGGCGCCAGGGAGGGTGCAGGGTTAGCGGTGCCGCAGCTGTGGTTTCGAGCTTTGGCAGAAGTTCCAAGAACTCAAGTGTTTCTTGGCAATTTGTGAACCCTGGAAAGAGGTTTTGCCAATTTTGGATGAAATGCTGAATCCTCTGATGTAAATAGGTGAGAAGCCACGAGACCCCCGTGACGTATGTGACCAAGCCTTAGCGGGAGCAGCCACCTCCTGGCACCCGAGAGGGACTCAGGCTTCTGTGCGCCCGCGGTGTGCTGGGTGTGGGGTAACGAGAAAATTAACAGTTTTTTCCGCCCTCCCCTCGGTAGATCTCTGCAGGCCTATGCGCATGCCCGAAGGCGGCCCTGGAGTGAGGTGTGGGCCTGCGTGAGTGGGCGCGCCGGAGCCAAGACTGAGGCAGAAAGCAGCAGCAGCAGAGAACCGTGGCGTGGCGTGGCAGGCGAGGCGGGGTGCGGCGGGGTGCGGCGGGGCGGGCGCGATAGATTTCGGCAGATATGGTGACGACTAACAGAGCGAGTCTGCTTGGACTGATGCTGAACCTGCTGGGTTTAGGGTGGTTGCACGACATGGGGGTCCCACAGATCAGCCCGTCCCGGGGCGCTCCCACCCACGCGGGGCTGTCGAGGAGCAGAATGCTTTCCGCGCTCGCTCCCTCTGTGCCCCCTACTTCTGCAGGGGGCCCTCGATGCCAGACACACCTCCTGCCACACTCTCCAGCAGCGTCATCTGGAGCTGCTTCCCCAGCCTGTGATCCTGGATTTCTCCCCCCTGCCTCGTTCAGAAAGGGCTGGGAGGAGCCCCGGGGCCGGCTTGCGCTTGGCCCTGGCGGCGGCGGTGGTGTTGTTGTTGTTAGCCTGGCTTGCCAGCTTTTCCAAAGTGCTTCAAGCTTTTGCAGTGGATTTCCTTACTTTGCCGGAGTACTTCCCGAAGAACATGAGGGCACCTGCCCCCACACCCCCCAGGGTGCTGAGGGCCAGGACTTTGCTCTTTTGCTTCAGAAGCTCTCTGAGCACCGTGCCGGGGCAGCTGAGTCTGTCCCTGCAGAAGACAGAGGCGGGGCAGGGTGAGGCCAGGCGTATGGACTTCAGTCTTTCCTGCGCATCTAAGTCGTCCTTCCTCTTTACCATTCAGGTGCAGCCCCCCTCCGCCCTTCACATCACCCTAAAGAGGAAGATCCGCTGTGACCAACCAGTTTCCCTTTTTCTGCTGTGCTTATTAGTCATTATGCCATTTTGGGGATTTCTTAGAAATGGTGTTTTTCTTTCAATGCTCTGGTTGTAACCCAGGTGTCCCTGCTGACGGCCCAGGTAAGCGCCGTCTGACGTCCCGGTACAGCACGAAGTGTGTTTCACGGTGACCGCAGGTGCGGGTCAGACCCCGGCCTGGATGTGGGGACACACACTGGGTGGTGCTGAGATGGGGAGCAGTGGTGCTGAGTGCTGGGGGCCACCTGCTGCCTCCTGTGGCCCAAGACCCCGGAGAATGAGATGAAGTGTCCCTATGCCTCAGGGACCTGTGGGGAGGACCAGGGAGGCAGACTCTGTCGTGCCTTGGAGGAGGAACTGACCATCCTAATTAAAAGCTGGGGGACTTAAGTCCTCCTAGTGACAGCGCTCTCAGCTCTCCCAGGGCACATTCTTCAGCTGTTTATTTTTAAGATTGATTTATTGGTGCATACAAGAACTGGGGTGCAGGCCAGAGGTGCGGGGGTTGAGAGGATTCTCCAGAGACAGAGTGGGGAGCAGAACAGGCGGATCCACTGAAGTCCACTGCTGAGGGGAGCAGCGGGGAGACAGGAGAGGTCTGCTGCGCCATATGGGAAGCTCCCTGGCTGGGGATCGAACTCATGCAGCAGTGGCTGCGGACAGCTCCATAGTGCTGAGACTTCACCCCTGCGCCACCAGGGAGGCCCTGGGGTGGTTTTTGAGTCCAGAAGCTCCCTGGGTGTGACTCCCACCCCATCCTGCAGGGCTCCTCGGGTACTGTCTGAGCAGCGGGGAGGTGGCGGCTGAGGGTCCATCGCAGGGAGCACTCCAGGAAACATGACTCATTCTGAGGCCTCCACGCAGCATGCTGCACAGAGGAGGCTGCTGGGGAGGCAGTCCTGCTGGACGCGGCAGGCTTTGAATTCACCTTCGGGTTGGCACTGAGGGGCCATTGCAAATCGGTTGTCACAGTCATCATCTCCTGGGATTTCAGCTTGTTACCTGAGCGCTGCAGGCCGGGCTTCGGCCGCTGCCTGGCCCCAGCGCTGGCCTTCAGGTGCCAGTAACCGTGCATGGGAGGGCGGAAGAAGCGCCATGTGACCCTGCTGTTTCAATGAGTTTGCGGGGGTTTTTCTCCAGGACATGGTCTTTATGTGCTTTACATTCCTGGGAGAGAACAATTCCCGCTTTCTTCATTTCTTCTACTTTTTACATTTACTGCTTCCCCCTCACACCCAGCCTCGCAAGCCGCTATGGAGGTGGTGGGCTCACCTTGGCGTCTGTGTGTCTGGGATTTTGCGTGACGGGCCCAAAACAGACCTCTCACAGAGGCTTCTGCCCTCCACTCACCCACTCCTCACCCCTCATAACAACCCCACACAGCCCTCACTCCTCCACCTACCCCCTCCCCACCACAGCAACAGCGGGACCCCTGGTTTCCTGCTTGGGATGGAGTAACCAGGTCACGGAACCGTAGACTTCGCACCCTACCGAGTTCTGGAATTCCCTCTATGCCCCCTTACCAGATGGTAGTTGAGACTCTTTGATTCCTCCCATTGACGGGAGGCTCACCCCCTTTCAGGAGTCAGTTCTGCTCAGCAGTGTGGTCTCAGAGATGGCTCCGCTTCCACCTGGCCTTGGCTTGTTCCCTCTGGGATTCCCGTTTTACCCGTAATCCATGAGGAGCTGTTGAGCACTGGGCTGTAGACACGTCCTTGATATTATCTGACTTTTAGAACTAGGTGGCTGCTGTCTGCTCTGCTAAAGTCATGCAACTGGTATTTCTTTATCTGGCCTTGCCCGTGTTTACCATTTTGTCCCCCCGGAACAAGGAGGCAGCCCTAGGCAGAGCTGCTGGCCTCATTGTCACCTACATACTGGCTGTGCTGGCTTGAACACCACGCAGACCCACACCTGGCTCCTCACTGGAAACGGGGTGACGGTGTTGGTCGGGGTCTGCACAGGGCTGTGCCAGTGGGCATCAGGCCCGCACACAGTGGGGGCTGTGGGGGCTGGGAGGCGCTTGAGCAGGGGCTGGGCGAGGCCCTTTTCCTGGGACGAAGTTAGTGACCAGTGATCCGCTTGGAGCATAAACATGGCGGGTGTTGGGCCTGAGGGCTGTGAAATTTCACTTCTCTTCAAGTCGGTGAGGTCTGGTTGAGCCGCACTGTAATTACCCCAGTCCTCTGCCTGCTGGCAGGAGGGAGCCTGGCCTGTTGGCTCCGCTGCAGCTCCCCCGGGAGCCCCAGGAAAACAAGCTTGCTCCCGGGGGGGCAGAGAGTGGCCTGGAGGTAGGATGTGTTTTCTCAGTCGAGATTCTCTTTGGTCCTGAGTGTCCCTTCAACGACAAGTCAACGGTTGGTCTCTGCCAAACAGGAGTGTCGCTAGGTGATCTGTAGCCCCCAGCCTCGCTGTCCTGTGTCAGTGCAGCCCCCACTGCCCTCGGCCCCCCCCCCCCCCCCAGGCAGGGACACTGGCCCCTGGGAGTGAGAAGCTTCGCCTGGGCGGGAGTCACTCAGGCCGATGTGTGTCGTTAATGTGCTTAGGACAGGCGGGGCGCAGGCAGCCCGATTTCCATGTCTCCATGGAAGAGTTTCACACCATCAGCCGAGCACTTTCGCTTTTGGGAGACCCTCGTTATCAGCGCTTATCCAGTCGAGTCATTCCAGAAGTCTCTAGCTTAGCAGACAGAAGATCAGCCTCCTGGCAAAAAAAAGAATGTAGTCCAGGAGAGCGCGGGCGTGGCCAGAAATGTGGCCTCGAGGATGCGGGCCCGGGCTCAGCCGGGGCGAGGTTCTCACCTGAGTCTGCTCTTCCCTCAGGAGGGAGGGGGGAGTCGCCCCAAGTGCTTGGACGCTGCAGCCACGTGGCATTTCACTTCCAAGGAGCAGACCCACACGCAGTGCGGACTGTCGTTTTCTAGGTAACGCGTGGGCCAGAGGAGGCATCGAGCCGGGTCGGGGAGTCTATGGAGAACAGGGTGGGAGGACTTGAGCCCGGGCAGCCTGTACAGGAACTCTGCATCCCCGCCCAGTGCGCTGGGAGCGGTCAGCCCAGCTGCCAGGAAAACAACTCGCCTTTTCAAGGCTTTTTCTGTAGAAAGTGTGGGGAGGTGTCTTGTTCAGGGGCATTGGATGTCTGTGCGTTGAGGAAGGAGAGGCGCACGGTGGTTAAATCGATGTTGTCTATTTAGAGCCGCGTCTTCGATGGTGGTTTTTTTAAGCAATGCCATAAACCTGGAAATCGGTTTTTCTTTGAAATTACTGCTATGCTTAGAGACACGTGTTGCTGACGCAGCTTCTTGCCAAGGCCAGTCCAGCTGAGCCCTCATTGGAGGCTGGGGAGAGGGGCACCACTTTAGTTGTGGATTTTAGTTCCTGTGCCTCTGAGACCTTTCTTGTTGAGAGAACTGGAGGGAGAACTGAAATCCTTTTTATCCACCCGCCTGGTAGTGACCAGAATCAACTGATTCCTGTATTGACCGTCTAGGGATTTGGCCCAGAATAATTACGATTCCGGTTTTCAGTTCTTAATAATTGATGTTATTCAAGTTGAACACGCTGTTGTTAATGTTGTCAATACAATCCCAGGTGGAAATACGCTTTTGGGTACTTGTGTTCCTCTGTGTATTATCTATTTGGATCCTGTCTAAGTGCTGCAGTGGTTTCCAGTTTAGGGGAGGGTGTCGGGAAAGGAACATTCCTGGGAGGCCGTGGCCTCAGAAAAATTTGTGTCGTTCCAGAAGGTCAGGTTAGAAAAGGTCATGTTAAAAATATATATATAAATGCGTGTGTGTGTGTGTGTGTGTGTGTGTGTGTGTGTGTGTATTTATTTTTTAACCTCAAAGTTTCTCTGAAAACCACAGCCCAGTTTAGAGAATCCCACTTTTGCCAAAGGGTTTTTTTGGGATTCGGTTCTACCCCCTGCCTCAAGCATCTTTGGGCTGAGGTGTGGAATTCTGTTTCTAGTGGCAGATGAAGAAGCCCTGTGTGCTGAAGCAGCAAATTTTGAGATTGAAAGCAATAGATTTGAGGGTAATTTGGAGGGGTGGCTGTGGAGAGGCCCTCTGCAAACTGGGAAATGGGGATGTTTTGTTTTGCTCTCTACAGCCTTTGCTTATCTGGTTACTCTTGAGGCAGTTAAGCTACTTTCTTCTTCAAAACAAACAGGCCTCTCACTTCCTGGTCATGTGCCTTAGAGAACACCCTGAAAACAATGACAGCAATGAGATTAGCAGCGCCTTTGCTGGTCTGCCTGCTTCTTATCTTCGGGAGATAAAATTAGCCTCTTCCTTGAGCCTTGCACTCCAAACAGGCTGGAGGTTAAGAGATGACACTGGCGACCTTTTGCTCACCGGGCTTGTCCTGTTCTTTAAATATTTGCCCAGATTTTATTTAGAGGAGATGGTGGAGGAGAGGCAGCTGAGGAAAAGCCAGGGCTGCCCCCGCTGGCCCGTACCCCTCCGTCCAGCATGCCCACCTCTCCCCGTGAACAGCGCCTTCCCTGGGTCTCCTATATTTCAAAGGCATCTTTTTAACCAAAAAACATTTATCTCGGTCCTTCCTGGTGGCTCAAGGGGTTAAGTCTCAGCACTGTGAAGCTATCGGCAGCCACTGCAGCATGAGTTCAATCCCCAGCCAGGGAGTTTCCCACACGGCGCAGCAGACCTTTCCTGTCTCCCCGCTGCTCCCCTCAGCAGTGGAGTTTAGTGGATCCGCCTGTTCTGCTCCCCACTCTGTCTCTGGGGAATCCTCTCACCGCCCCCCGCCCCCGCACCTCTGGCCTGCACCCCTATTCTTGTATGCGTAAATAAATAAAAATTAATCTTAAAAAAAAATAGTCATCTCCCTGAAATGAGGTCTTTTAAAATACTATCCTCCTTCGTCCCCTAAAATTAGAAAAATGTGGTAACATACGTGTAACCCCAAATTTACCATCTGAGTCATGTTTTAAGCAGACGTCTCAGCACACCTACCAGACATGGCTCATTGCTGGGTTGCCATCCGCACCAGGCATCTCCAGAACTTTCCACATCTGTAGAACTGAAGCTCCCCTCCAATTTCCCTGGGACTCCCAGTGCCCACCACTGTTTTCTATTATTATGAGTTCGTCTGTTCTAAGTAGCGCAAATAATCACGGCAATACAGCATTTGTCTTCTTGTCACTGGCTTATTTGTCTTAATGGCCTCAAGGTTTATCCGTGATGCACCTCATCAGACTTGCTTTTTAAGGCTGCGTAGTATTCCACAGTGTGTAGGCCATGGAATTCTGTTTCTCCATTCATCCTCTGATGGACATTGGGGTGTTGTGAATAATGTTACTGAGAATTTGGGCGTGGCAGCATCTCTGTGAGACGTCACTTTCGCTTGTTTTGGGCCTATACTCAGAACTGGAATCGCTGAGTCCCATGTTACTTCTGTTTGTAAGTGTGAGGACCCACCACACCGCTTTCTACAGCAGCTGCAGCATGTTGCATCCCCCCAATAGTGCAGATGGATCTCAGTTTCTCCACATCCTTGTGAGTACATCTTTGGTTTTTAGATGGCAGCTGTCCAAGTGGGTGTAAGGTCTTCCTTCTGAAACGTTCTCAGGGCTCAGGTGAGACAGTTCCCACAGGTGTAGATGTCGAGGAGGGTTCCTGGGAGCTTGCGGCCAGATGGCCTGACGGCCCTGTCACTTTCTAAGGAGGATGGGGCAGATTTCCTGCTTCCAAATGGAGATATTTTCAGATTGCGAATAAGTTAGTTGATAGAGCCTAGATAGGTAGCAGATGGGCCCAGGGCAATTTCTGTTGATTTGTGGTAGGAAAATACACCAGACTAATCCCGTGACAAGGTCCAGGCCTGGATGTAAGAAGATCTGCGTGGGGGAGCTCTGCTCAGGCACCTCCCCTTTCTGGGATGATTTCTGTGAGGTGCGGGTATTGGAGTAACAGCCAACAACTCTGGATCCTATAAGCTTCAAAGTGAGGTTCTTGGATTCTGCATGACTTGAATTGAGAAGGTGAAAGATGTTTTGCTCAAGAGAACAGACAGGAGAACAGAGCAGCCTTTAAATTATTAAAGACGCCCCTTCAGTTGCTAAGAATTCGGGAGGGCAGCCTTCCTTGGTCTTCGACTGGTTCGAGCTGGAACTGGACCTGCAGTCACGGAGGCCGCTTCACAGATGAGAAGCAGGGTGCAGAGATGTGGTCTGTTTGAGCTTTCTCTTTTTTATTTATTTATTTATTTATTTATTTATTTATTTATTTATTTATTTATTTATATACGCAAGCTGGGGTACAGGCCAGAGGTGTGGGGCGGCGAGAGGGTTCACCAGAGACAGAGTGGGCAGCAGAACAGGCAGATCAGAAACACACTGCTGAGGGGAGCAGCGGGCGAGGCAGGAGAGGTCTGCCGCACCATGTGGGACTCTCCCCGGCCGGGCGTCGAACTCGCATTGTGGGCGCTGCCGACAGCTCCACAGCGCAGGGCTCAACCGCTGCGCCACCAGGGAGGCCCCAGTTTTGAGCTTTCTCTTATGAATAAAAAGTGCCGGCCAGCGGGCCCGCACCCCCTGTGGCGCTGTTAGTGGTAGCAGGTGGGTCCCCACTGCTGGGAGGTGACCGGCATCCTTGGGCACAGCTTGGACATGAGACCCGTGAAATTAGGAGCAGCCTGGGGACAGGTGACGGGCGTGACAGAACCAAAATAAAGGTGACTTCAGAATCCCGGGGCCTCAGTTCCTGGTCTGTTGCACACTTGCGATCTTGGACATTTGTTTGTGCAAAAGGGCTCTTACCCACAGGGGTCTTGTGAGAGTCACACGACCCCGTCGGGGAGAGGTGCAGGGAAGGAACTGGGGCTCAGACGCTCCTCCTAGCCTTGCGCGTGGCCGTAGGGCGCTCGTGCGCACGGGGCGTCACCATCCAGCCTGCTCTGAGGCTGATGATTTACTTTCTAAGAGGGTCCCCTATGGGGAAGCATGAGGGTTACAAAGAGTCCCTTTTTTCTCTCATACGTCTTTCCAGGAACTGCCCTCCCCACCCCCTTTTTGCATGAAGTTAGAGACACCTGCACCGTCAGACAAACTTGAGAGCTGTGAAACGTGGGTGTGCCGCGGGTGGCGTCAGAGGGAGGCCGGGCGCCGGCCACTACCTCTCCAGCTGTGTGTCCACCGAAGGGTTGGCCCCTCATGGCGGCTCGCGCCCCGGAAGCCGTCCCATGAGCTGCCAGGGCCTCCTCCTGCTCTGTCCTGTTAATCACGGAGCGCGGCGGCTCTAAGCAGACGCAGACCAGAGTCCTGCTTTGCCTGGTGTGTGCAGCGCGTCTAACCCGCCACCGGCCAGCCTCAGTTTCCTCATTTGGAAACGTGGCGCTGATGTCATGTCGTTTCTGCTTGTCATAGGGGCCCAGCCCCCCTGGGCCAGCGCCTCGATGACTCACTAGCCTCTTTCTTCCCTCACTCCCTAATGCTCACGTGAAGAGACCGTGCGGACATACATGGAATGACTCGTGTTCTCTGTCCCTCTCCTTCAGAGCCAGGCACCCTCAGGGCACAGGGACTGCGTCTGGTTCATTCAGAGGCGCCCCAGGCCCTTTGAAGGGGGGTGCCTGGCCCCTCTCCTGAGAGGGGTGCT
>PVIJ01012946.1:9617-47355 GCA_004024925.1 Scalopus aquaticus | reverse complement strand
ATAAAGATGTTTCTTTTATCATTGGTCTTGGTTTCAGACAATAGGTATGGAGACAGCAGCCTCCACCCTAGGCCTAGGGCAAAGGTTGAAGATTATGTCCTTTACCTTGCCGGAATTTACCTCAGATAAGAGACATTTTTCTAAAGTTCCTTGATTCCCCTCAAACTATGTAATTGATTATGTATCTGAATATCTGTAATCACCCTGCCATTGTCAGTAGTTAATTCTTCTTATGCTTTAAAAACCCTGTTCTCCAAGAATAAAGTGGAACGGCCTGATCACACTCTCTGGTGTGTGCTGTCTCTCTCTCCCCACCCCCTTCTCCCCACGGAACTTCCCCTCCCCCCCGCCACCGACGCTTTTCCCCACCACCCCCGGGAACCCAACCTCGGTCGGAGCCAGCCTCCGACAAGATAATTCTTATCTGCTAGATGATCAAGTGTTGTAATAGAAAACATTCCCTGACTCCTGGCCATGGTTCCAGTCTTATCAACAAGGCATTCCACTGATCAGCCTCTGGGGTCCCTTGTCATAAATCAGCCAATACCCTCCCACCCCCGTGCATTCCTGGTTATACCTTGTGATGCATACCCTTCCCAGGGTGGTCAAGCTTTCTGCTCTTGATTGATTTGAAAGTCACCTTGTAAGGCTGGCTTCCTCTAACTGATTGACCAGGCAATTCTGACCTTGTATAGAATACAGAACCATAGGTAACAAATATGGTGGCCGAACAGGTTGCTTAAATCTAGCAGACCCACACTTTTGTATACTTCTCTTGCCTAATTGCTCTAACTAGGACTTCCAATACCATTTTGAATAGTAGTGGTGAAAGTGGACATCCTTGCCTTTTACAAAATCTTAGTGGAAAAGATTCCAGTGTCTCACTTTTGAGAATGATGTTATATGTATGTTTATCATATATGGCCTTTTTTATATTGAGATGTGTTCCTTTTATTCCCAGGGTAAATGGGTTTTCATAAGTGGATGTTGAATGCTATCAAATGCTTTCTTGGCATCTATTGATATAACTATATGGTTTTTATCTTTTATTGATATGTTTAACTATGTTGATTGATTTTTGAATGTGGACCATTGTATCCCTGGTATAAATCCCACCTGGTCATGGTCTATAATCCTTTTATTGCATTGTTGGATTCAGTATGCTAAGATTTTGGAGAGGATTTCTCTGTCTGTGTTCATTAGGGAAACTAGTCTTTAGTTTTATTGTCCTGTGTTGTCTTTGTTTTCCATTCTAATGTCCTCAAAAAATGTAGTTGGAAGTATTCCTTCTTTCACAGTTATTCAAAGGAGTTTGAGCAAAATAGTATAAGCTTGTCTTTGAAGGTTTAGTAGAACTCACTCGTGAAGCCATCTGGTCCTGAATTTTGATTTTGGGTAGAATTTTGATTACTGTTTCCACTTCCTTGCTTATGAATGGTCTATTCAATTCTGTTTCTTCCCTATTCAGTCTCAAATGCTTATATAATTCTAAATATTTCTCCATGTCTTCTAGGTTATTGAACAAATGTTCGTAGTAATCTCTTATCCTCTGAATTTCTATGATGTCTGTTATAACTTCTCTTTTTTATTCTTCTTATCTGAGTTTTCTCCCTTCTTTTCTTTGTGATCCTATCTATAGTAGAAGTTTGTCTGGTTTTGTTTATTATCTCAAAGAACAAGTTCTTGGTTTCATTAATCTTTTGGACTTTTAAAATTCTTTTTCATTTATTTCAGCTCTGATTTTTATTATTTCTTTTCTTCTAGTAGTATTTGGTTTTGCTTGTTCTTTTTTTCTTGACGTGAGAGATAAGGTTATTTATAGGAGCTCTTTCTTCTTTCCTGATATGAGCCTGTGTTGCTATATATTTTCCTCTTAGTACTATTTTTGGTATGTCCCATAAGTTCTGGAAGGTTGTATTCTCATTATCATTAGTCTCAAGGTATTTTTTTTATTTCTTCTTTGATTTGCTCATTAACCAAGTAGTCATTCAATAATTTTTTATTTGGTCTCCACATACTAGAGGTTTCCCTGATCTTTTTTATAGTTAATTTCTAATTTGATACCTTTGTGGTCAGAGAAGACCATATCAGTCTTCATTAATTTTTTGATACTTGTCTTGTGACCCAGTATGTCATCAATCCTGGAGACTGTCTCATGTGTACTTGAGAAAAATGTGGATGCAGATTTTTGTGGCGGCAGTGCCCTATAAATGTCTAATAAGCCCTTCTGGTATAATAAGCCCTTCTTTGTTTAAGGCTGTTGTTTCCTTATTTATTTTCTGTCTATTTGATCTGTCCTTTGGTGAGAGCAGGGTGTTGGAGTCCCCTGCCGTGAATGTGTTTTTGGTAGGACTCAATAATAAATATTGAGGGACGTCCTGGTGGCGCAGCGGTTAAGCACTGGGCTGTGGAGCTGTCGGCAGTGGCAACGCGAGTTTGACACCCAGCCAGGGAGGATCCCACATGGCGCGGCAGACCTCTCCTGCCTCGCCCGCTGCTCCCCTCAGCAGTGTATTTCCGTCAATCTGCCTGTGCTGCTCCCCACTCTGTCTCTGGTG
Organism: Scalopus aquaticus; assembly: GCA_004024925.1. NCBI lineage: Eukaryota > Metazoa > Chordata > Mammalia > Eulipotyphla > Talpidae > Scalopus > Scalopus aquaticus. The sequence goes on along the minus strand of PVIJ01012946.1, from coordinate 44,797 downwards.
AACCCTCTTGCCGCCCCACGCTTCTGGCCCGTACCCCAGCTTGTATGCATAAATAAATAAATCTTAAAAAAAACAAAATAATAATAATAATAATAAATATTGAAAGCCTCAACATTTCTCTTTCCTTTTCTGCAGAAAAGAAAAAAGCAGGACTCTTCGAACAAATCACTAAAACTCATGGAACAATTATTGGCATTACATCAGGGATTGTCTTGGTCCTTCTCATTATTTCTATTTTAGTACAAGTGAAACAGCCTCGAAAAAAGGTCATGGCTTGCAAAACTGCTTTTAATAAAACTGGATTTCAAGAAGTGTTTGATCCTCCTCACTATGAGCTGTTTTCACTAAGGGACAAAGAGATTTCTGCAGACCTGGCCGACTTGTCAGAAGAACTGGACAACTACCAGAAGATGCGGCGCTCCTCTACTGCCTCCCGGTGCATTCACGACCATCACTGTGGATCGCAGGCATCCAATGTCAAACAAAGCAGGACCAACCTCAGTTCCATGGAACTTCCTTTCCGAAATGATTTTGCACAACCACAGCCAATGAAAACATTTAATAGCACCTTTAAAAAAAGTAGCTATACTTTCAAACAGGCACATGAGTGCCCTGAACAGGCTCTAGAAGACAGAGTAATGGAGGAGATCCCCTGTGAAATTTATGTCAGGGGGCGAGAAGATTCTGCACAAGCTTCCATATCCATCGATTTTTAATCTTCTAAAGGTGACATTGACGTTAATTATTAAGTATGTGTGTATGCAGCCTACAGAGCACCCGTCATGTTTTCAGCAGCCAATCCTTTTCTTCTGTCAAAACTAGGAAGACTTTCATTTGCCACTAACCTATTGTAATGGTGATGTTTTTGTTATTCAGGCCACCTATGTATGTTAAAACAACCAAGGAACTTAATCCATTCAATGAAGAAAAATAATCATCGTTGCTTGGTGTCATACAAACAAAGCACCAGTTAAACAATATTCGAAGAGGGGATTGGTTTTGTTGTGTGAGACGCAGGTTGCCTGTTAGTTTTAGCAACAGAAATGCTGCTCTTGACTGATTCAGCTTAGTTGATATTTTGATCCAACCATAAGCTTAAAAATAAAAGTTTTCTTATATAACTTTTTCTTTTCTCTAATTTGTTTGATAAGTCAGTACTTTTACCATTCAATTTCTTACATAAGCATCACTGGTTAATTTACCACACATATTTCAATATACACAAATGTTCTAGAGTTTGTCAAACTATTGCTAGATAGTGTGGTGAGTGCTAATTAAGACCCAGAGTTACATTTCATCCATCTGTTTCTTCTTGACTAATTTCTATACTGCTGCCTTTTAATGACTTTTTCCATAGTCTTTATTTTCTATGGGAGGCAAATAATACAATTTTCATCTTTTAAGTCATATTTTGTCATAGTTATATTTTACTAGGTAATTTCATATTCCTTGGAAGTACACACCACTGTCAGTTATGACTATAACCTGAAAAGTTTAAAACTTCTAGAGAGCCTTTGAAATTTTCCCAAATTGGATCCTATTCAGTGATGCAACTCATGCATTCCTAAAAAGAAACAAGTAATTAAATTCATTTGGGGGGAGAATAATACTTTGCTTTATTTCCAGTGTTTCTCATCACCAGATCTCTGTTTCCTATTATTTTATAAAAAGATTATTCAGCTCCCTTTGTATTAGTTTATCTTACGGCATATGGTAACCAAGACTGTATGACAATTAAAGGAAAATTCCTAAGAAACTGTATAAGCCTTTAGATTGCTTCTTACTTGGAACAATACATTTTTCTAGTTCCTACCTAGAATAACTTCCACTTTTTTTTAAACTGTACTTTTGACCTTATTTTTTTTTATGGTATGTAAAACAATAATTTATAAACATGATATAAAAATTCATTGTTTTTTTAAACTTTTGATATTATTTGATACTGTACAAACTTTATTAAATCAAGATTAAAGACCTACATGACAGATTTCTCTTGGTATTCACATTAGCAGCTTTGTATACAATTATGCTATGATGAAACTATACATGATAATTTATTATAAAAACCTTGTGTGTGTACATAAGCTTTTTGTTTCCTTTTGTTAGTGCATTTAGTTTATGATACATGTTCACTGTGTGATATTTATTCTAAGTCACTGCACAAATCTTATTAAAATCTACATTCTTACATCAACCTTCAATCATGTTTTTTATGGCACTGAGATTCTGAATCTTAAGATACATATGGAAAGGAACCCATTTAAAGAATTTGGACTAATGCGGACATGCCATTTTAAGGGAGACATACTCTTGTTTTCTGTATTTTTTATAAATTCTGAATGAAATGAGAAGTTGAAGTTTTATTGGATTTCATTAATTCTTAATGAAATTTCTCAGATTAGTGAAAGCTGTGATTTAAATCTCATACGAATATATATACTCCCTCAAAATTTGTATTTCTTATATCACATTTTCATTTTTAAAAAAGCATATAATATCCAGGTGATAGGAAAACGTATACAGGGCATATTCATGGTTTAAGTTTGAGTCAGCATAGTTTCCTGCTTTAAAAATATAACTTGGGAAGGTAAAAAGACTTAATGAATGTAGTTTTCAATGAATTAATGAACCAGAGCCAGATTAGATAGCTGCATCCTTTCAATAGCTATATTGAATAGGCATTTTAGTAGGTAACTTATACCAGGCAATATTTGAATGGTATAGTAAGTATTTGATATAACTGTGATCTCTTCTTGACGATGAAAGGAAATTAGCATATTTTCTATGTAAAATGATATCCAGTATAAAAGCAGCAGTTATAAATCCATCTTTAACATCTAGGTTATTGTAGACAATAAAACAGTAAACGTAACGACATTACTGTAGTCACTTGCAACTATATTTTTAAATTTGTATCCTATTTTATTTTAAAAGGGCATGAAGAGGTCTACCAAATCTATAACCTTTAAAGGAAAGATTTTACATTAAGTTGGTTTTAGTTGTTGCAGGTAATTCAGCAAATAAAACTTAACAAATTTCATTTTAAATTTTCTAGCTGCTAAAACAAATGAAATACTCCATGTTGTTCACAGTAGAAAATCCAAACTTATCTGTAGAGGCTAGTTTTCAAGAAAGAAAGGGCCTTTATATAGGTTAATATATCCTGGTAATTTTTAAAAGATGCAAAAACAGAGCAATCAAAATGATGAATCCTAACAGTGAAGGCTCATATTAATGTAGTCTAGGAGCATTGGTTTCTGATCAGTCTACTGCAGGGATAGAACTAAAGAACCAGGTGATCAATAGCTAAAGCAGCCTTAGACTACATATACTATATACTTTTATTGAGCTGTATGTGGTTATTAGATCTCATTTACTTTTTAGTCAAACCTTTGACAATATGCAATGGGAAGAAAAAATGGAATTAATGAATTTTAGACATTAGTACCAGCATAAAGCTAACTTGCTGTATAGTTGTTCACCTTTGAGGTCAGTGAGGAAAATTTACTGATTGTTTATTAAAGTGAAAGCCATAAATTTTAGTAATAGAAGATAAAATTTAGCCGACTTTTGGGAGTTTTTAAACCCTTCACTGAGAATGTAGTCCCTATGTCAAATATAAAACCAAAAATGCAAATCTAGAGGAAGAATATCTTCAATTAGGGGTCACATTAAGCAGACCCCTACAGTACTGGCATTGGTTGACATCTGTGATGTTTGTGAATTTTACAAAAGATACAACCCCCAAGCGCCCACAATTTGCAAACCTAACTTTAAAACTATGTAGGGATAATGTGTGAGGGACCTTTGTGTGGGGAAATGTTCAAGCTAAAGTTTAACAAAAAGCAAAGAATTTTCCACATTTCACATCACAGGAGATTTAATAGGCTCCTTTAACTTTGGCTTATTAACAGCTCTTGTGTGTCTTCATTGTGTTTCATGTAATTATCAGGCATTAAAATAACCTAAATGTCTGCTTTCAAACATTTTTATAGTTCTGCTGTTGTCTGATAAGGATGTTTCCTTGTCTCAAGTGTGTCAATTGATAAGAGAGGATGGGAAAGGTCTAGTTGTGAATTCAGCAATAATTCACAATCAAAGGAGATTGCTCTCATAAAATGTTCACTATCTTGTTTGTTACTTTATTTCAAGTACTAAAAATAATATCCCTTGGATCAAACTGACCAACTGATTGGAAGGAGCCTAGAGTTTTCGAATTTTTTAAGATCCAAACTAATTATCTGGTCCAACTTTATTAATGAGAACACTAATGCCCCAGAAGAGGATGAGAACCCACATCTCAGAACTAGACTTGCCTTTTGCTGTCTCTGTGCTTTAGTTGACTATAAGTTTATAAGTTGTGTAAGTTTGTCAAATGTTCTGATTTACGATGTAATTTATTCCTTTTTTCCCCCAAAGCATTATATTTTACTTTTTTTCCTTTATGTAACACTTTGTTCTTAAATTTTGTTGCCATGATTTCTTGGCACCTGCAGACTCTGCAAGACAGTAACTGTGAATTCTTATTAAACAATGTTTGTTAACAATTTATAGGCTTGATACTAGACAGAAAGCTTCAGTGTTTTGCATTTGTGATCTTTTTTAAATCTAAAGAAAATACTGTATACTCTAGAAATTAAACATTTGTGTGCTGTATCCCTTGAGTTTGGAGAATGATTTGAATTCTGAGCTATTATAAATGGCAGAAGACCTCAGATGTCTTCAGCTTCCTGCAAAATCAGTTGTCTGTGTTCTGTATACTTCCTACTAACATCTTCAAAAATCTGACTGTGCTTTTCTTTGATAACTTGTTCATATAGTCCTGTAATTTGTTTTAATGACTACAACAGCCCAAGAAACTAATGTCTGGGGTGTATGTTCAATGTGTTTGTCTTCAGTAAATTTTTTGAAGAGCAGTGTTTTCTTTTAGATGAATCCCCCAGACCATATAAGGATCTTTCATATTGAAACCTGAATTTGATATTTCATAGTAGAGAATTTGACCCTTGAACTGGAACTAAAAATCTTTGTTTAGATTTCTTTCCCTCAATTTCTAAAGTCTCTATAAATGGCAACAAACCAGTCGCATTTCCTGTCCAGTAATTTCCAAACCAAAGAAATCATAGCTGTAATAAAAAATAATCATAGCTGTAATAAAAAATAAAAGGAGTACACTTAGAACCATTTTGTTTTCAAATTAATCTTCAAGTGAAGGAGAATTAAAAAAAAAAAAGTTTTGGTGAGGTAACTTAGGCAAAAAAATGGCCAGTTATTAGGGTGAGTGGCCTCACATTCTGTTTAAACAGGTGGACTAGTCATGAATCGGGGAGGCTGTCCAAACAGTTTTGCTCACCACATTGACCATAAGGGGCCATGAGTGACAAAAAGCATTGGATCTGGACCTCATCCAACCTGAACAAGCGATGACATCGATTGTCTCGTGGACCTACCCTTTAAACATCTCCTAACTCCCTTTCAGGAGCCAGGATAAATCCTCCTTTCCTGCGCTGGCTCCCTCGTGCATGAGTTGATTCTGACTATACCTAGTGCTCACGGGTGAGATCTTTCCCTCTAGGGCATAGGTGGGACCTGCAAGGTGAGCTTGCTGCAGGACCTGCTTACCTGCAGGGACCGCTGACGTGGCAGGGGCGGGGGCACCCCTGTCCTCCGGGCAGAAGGCGTCATGCAGCCACTGCTTTGTAAGGATGGTGAGTAGATCTCACGAAAGGTACACTGAGGAGAAAGCAAAGAAAGGCAAAAACTCCTCTGAGTTTTACCATCATACAGACACAGATCAGGAGTAAAGAAAGAAGGATGAAAAGTAATTTTGATGAAGTATCAAGGAAGAATATTCACAATTCCTTGAAAGACTTAAAATACTTCTTTTTATAACCACATGTTTGGGTGAATCCAGCTTTTCTTCACACCCTTCAGACACAACAGTGTAGTGTAACAGATGGAATACAAAAGCAGATACTAGATTCCAGGTGTCATCTACTAAGTCTGAAATTAAATTTGCAAAAATGTAAAACAATGCCAACCTCACTAAATTTTTTCTTGTTTTGGAAAGCAGTTATTTTTCATTAAAATATATAATAGGTTTATTACTGTTACTTTAAGACAATCATAAATATTTTTATATTTATCACTTTTTTTGGTCATGAAACTTTATTTTTTTATTTATTTTTTTATATAATCTATATTTTTATTGTTATTTATGTCTTTTACATTTTGCATTCCCCTTGGGTAGCCCACCACCAATTCGTATTTATCACTTTTAAAGAAGAAATCTTTACCACTGGTCTCTGTGCAAATAGTCACAGAACAATTTTACTTTCTATTATTTAGGACCATGAAACAGCTTTTATCTCAGAGTACTCTCACCTGCCAAGCTTTGTCATACTCTATAACATCTGGTGCCCGCAGACCACTGAGCCAGCACATACTTTATTGAAACATTTTGAGTGGCTGCTGATTGCTAGAAAGAATTTTCATCAGAAATCTAGGTATTATACCTTGCTTTTCAACTCTTACTCTATTCTTCCAATGATGACTTTGTCCTATTGAGTGGTTTCAAAGAAGTGTTCGCAAACTCTGAACAAAAAGTAGTGAATTATAAGGCAGTTCTTTCTATACCCTTGAGTTATTTTATCACCATTGTGTGTAATGACTCAGAAGACAATTTATCTCTGAAAATGTACACAGTGAATTTGCTGCAACTGACTCCAGTACATAGCCTCATAGTCTTAAGGAAATCTTAGTTCCTTAGTCACTGGTTTTTCAAACACACACACAAAATAAAACAAAGAATAACTCATGGTTGGGGGCTTCTCAGATGGCTCCCAGCAACCCCTGCCTCCTGTTACAAACTTGTATCGTCCCCTGCCCTGGTGGGCTGGACCTAGTGACTGGCTTCTAGTAAATAGAACATGGGAAAGTGACAAATACCACTTCTGAGATGAGGTGACAGAAGCCTGGCATCTTTCTTGCTGATTCACTAGTAAATTTGTCCTTTCCTGCTCTGCTGGGAGCCATTTGCCATGTTCTGAGATGCTCTGCGGAGAATCCCATAAGGCAAGAAAAGGGATTTCCACCAACAGCTAACTTGGAGTGGAGGCTTTCCATGCAAACACCTGCAAAGAGCTGGTCCTGCCAGCAGCGCCCAGGAGAAGGTCTGCAAGGGGAGCTACTGCAGCCCTATGAGGAGCAGTCAGCACTTTGATTGCAGCATGTGAGGGACCTGAGCCCCACTCAGATACTGCCCAGGAAGTCAAAATGGCACCTGTCATTTTAAGCTCTGGATTGGAGGTAATTTGTAACACAAACACTTATACAAATCTAGCAAAAGACAGTGCCATATCCCATCTCCACCCCCTAGGATCAAAGTAGTTGGTGGAGCTCTAACATATTTCATGTTTGCAGAAAAACTGTCATGAATCTGGCAGCACACAAACATAAGAGCTGGACTTCTGCCTGTACGAGTACCTGTCAGCTATCTTAGCCTCCCTAGACACAAATAAATAACACAACTAAATTCACTCTTTCAAGCATAGCAAAAGATAGTGAAATGAGATCCGGCACTTGATATGTAAAGTAGTTTACAATTAAATCCTAGCTCTTGTATAATATCTCTTTTAAGTCACTCATCAATCCTCCTTTGAATAAGATGAAATTATCTAAAAATGAGTAAAGGATAAAATTTTATTCAGATTCTATATGAAATTCCCATCACTCAACATCTTTCATATTTGTAATCACATTTACACACTGTTTCATATACTGCAGTCCCTTACAACTCTGTCATGGCTTTACAGGAAAAGCTGGTTCTTGGGAAAATTGATACAGAAAGCAATAACGCGTGCACACACACACACACAGAGCAAAAGGTGGAGGAGACTGCCACTGAGAAAAGAAATGCAAAGCTCTGATGTCCAGAACCTACCCTACCCCCAAATGAAAAGTAGAGCCAAATCATTTCTATACAGAGATTTTTCTGTTATAATGAGAAATAGACTTCCTAGAAGAAAATACTCCTTTGGTTGTCATTTTTCTTTGGTCAAAATGATCAAAAATCCAACTCAGGAACGTTTTTCTTTCCGAAATCGTCTTCAATAGTTGGCTGACAGCCACAGCTCCCTACTATGAAATTGCATCTTTAATTGTATCTGTATGTAATTTTGCCTTTGAATTTGAAGTTGCTGTCACTGACGTTGTTTTGCCCTGTGGGTGTAATTGTGTTCTAAATCATTTTCTAATATGAATTCATCATAACTTTGCCCCTAGAAATAAAATAGCACCTGTTGCTTAGGAGACTCTACTTTGTACTCTGATCTTTTCAAGAGACAGGTACAGGGAGAATTCCTGCTCTCCCTCAACCTGCCGTTTTTAATTGTGAGATGCCAGTCAGTGACTGCGTTGTTTGAAGTTTTTTGTTTTCTTCATCAGGACTGGGCAAAGTGCCTGTACTTCCACTACGAGTATTGTGTATGTCTTCTCTATCATTTAAAAATAATCACACGCAGGGAGGGGGAGGGAGAGGAATCAAAATGAGGGCCGGTAGAGCATAAGGGACTATGGTGATGTGCTCACATGAAATGACGGTGGGAATTCTATGGGGACTACACCTGAGAAAAGAAAGCAACGTCATACAAAAATGAACAATGATGTAAAATACATATATAAATAAATAAATTATATTTTTTTAATTAAAATAAGATTAAAAAGCAAAAATAAGCAATGTGCGCGCACGCACACACACACGCACATACACACACACACACACACACACACACACACACACACACATTACAAAAATCTTCCTGTTCTGCTATCACTACCACCTTTCTTGAGAATCTGGTATATGTTTTGTTTTTGGTTTTTTTCCATCACACAAATGTGCACAGATTTTTTTTTTTTAAGTACCACTGCACCAAACCAGATTCTCTGAAGAAACCTCCAAGTTTGTTAGTGAAAATGAGGAAATGTCCCTGAACGGTGCAGGACAGTAGTAGGCTAAGAGATGTACCCAGAAATTGCCCTTATCAAAATCCATGTCTGAAAGGATGTGCTAGTGAGTGCTTCTATTTTAAGCTGGCATTCTCACCTCTCCCTGCAGCAGCAGTGTTCTTCCCTCACCCTCATCAGGTAGGCAATGAAAGTGATTGCACGCTGTTTTTAATTGCAGGTTTACATAAACTCACAATTTGAGAACATTGATTTGCTGGACTATAATCTACACTTTAACACTGATCTGCATTTAGGCTGCACGCCAGATGTGTACGGTTGGAATTTAATGACGACATTTCAGTAGCAGCCCCAGAATTTAGTGTACTACCACCATCGAATACTAATGTGCCGCTAGCAAGAAAACAGAACAGAAACAGCTTCATTCTCAGTTACCTTTTTTGTCCCTTTCTTGCAGATGGAGAAAATGAAAGCAATGAACTATTTCATAGAACCCTCTGCTCATAAAGAAACTCCAGTCACAAGTAACCTACAATGGATGTTGCTATGTTCTTGCCACTTTATCAACCAAAGGACATTAATTTTTAACACATAAAAAAATTATACTGCCTATTTATGAATTTGGTGTTTTTCCTGAGGACTTTATCAAGCCTTTTTACTTCCTGAAAATACTGTTCATAAGAAGTATTGTGAATAAAGTTATCACAGGATAACATCATTTTTGCTTCTAGTGATTTATTATACAAAATGGAAGTCTGTTTCCTTTTAAGTACAAGGAAGAAGAATAAATTTAATTTTGAAATAATAAATTTTCTTACCCAGAAGGATGGGATTTCAACCTCCTGGCCTATATGGGCATTACTGGTGTAATAAAATATGAAATAAATATTTATACCCTTTGGTAAGCGTGGCTAAAATGTTTGAGAGGAGAATTATTCCTCCAAAAGAAAGGGGAAAATAAATATATATAAATGTTGTTTCTTCCCCACCATTCCTCCTGGCCCAACCTCCATCTTAATCTCCTGTGTGACCAGTAGGGCCCTTTTCACCACCCTCCTCTCAGTAGGTCTCTTTATTGATTAAATGAGTCTGCTTCAAAAAAAAGGGGGCGGGGGAGGGATTTTCCAATCACTTATAAAAGAAGTCTAAATATTAAAAAGAAAAGTAGTTAAATTAACTAAAGCCATAAGAATTAGTGAAAGAATATATTTAAGATTAAAAATGTAAAATGAGACAGCAAAAATATAAAATGGTGGGGAGGGGACTAAAAATGTGAAGTATTGGAATGTGCTCAGATTTTAGTAGCTGTCAACCCCAAACATATCACACACAGAGAAAGTTACCTTTGAACTTCACCTTAATCACAAAGCAAAAAAATAGCATACAAAGAAACTAAGCAAATGAATAAAAAAAGTAAAGCAAAAGCAAATCCTTAAATTCTGATAATACAAGTGTAGTTTCCAGCGGGGAAGGGAAATGGAAGGCAGGTAAAACAAGGACAGTTCAGTTTTATGGTGTTGGATGAAATCACACTTTCAGTGGTGGTTTCATAATATAGTATATACAGGTCTCAAAATATAAAGCTGCATGCATGAAGTTGAAAAAAGAAACAAAACTCTAAGATTATGAGGGAATCTATGGTGAGATCTAGAGGGAAAAGGGAAAGTAGAGGGGGGAGGGTCAATCAGGTAAAAAGGATCAATTTTCTACTAGTGAATGAATACTAAAATTTTGGTGGGATTATATGCAGCATATAATATTGAATTATTATATTCTTGAAACCTGTATTAAGTTATAAACCAATGTTACTTCAATTTTTTTTAAAGATTTATTTATTTATACATACAAGCTGGGGTACAGGCCAGAGGCGTGGGGCGGCAAGAGGGTTCACCAGAGACAGAGTGGGGAGCACAACAGGCAGATTAGAAATACACTGCTGAGAGGAGCAGCGGGCGAGGCAGGAGAGGTCTGCCGTGCCATGTGGGATTCTCCCCAGCTGGGTGTCGAACTCGCATCCTGTGCTGCCGACAGCTCCACAGCCCAGTGCTTAACCGCTGCGCCACCAGGGAGGCCCCTACTTCAATTTTTTTTAATTAAGGAAATTTTCCCAAGGATTAAAAAAAAATGGAATTACTTAAATTAGACATTGTTAACATTAGGGTCAAGTAATTCTATTACAATGAAACCAACCTGTGCATTTTAGGATGTTTAGCAGCATCTCTGGTCTCTACCCACTGGATTTTAGGAGAGCAACAACCATTGATGACAAATAAAACTGCCTCCACATATGACCACATATTCCCTAATTGGAGGGTGTCAAAATCAACCCAGGTTGAGAGATACTGCAAGAGAAAAAGAACTATTTAAAATAATCAAAAGCTGTTAAATTATATTCTAAAGAAATAGTTCAGACTTTAGTAAAGTTACAAAGAAAATGAGCTCACATGTACCCAGAACCCTGCTTAACCTCTCCTAATTTCATCTTTTCTTCTTCCCCCACCCCCCATCATTCTGAGATCCTGAATTTGATGTCTATCATTCCTATGTATGTTTTGCTTGGAAGGTATAGACTCTATTTCTTACTTTTATGGCTGAGCTTCACATTTTCTCATATATGCATCAAGTCTAAAAATCACTATTTCTACTCTCCTAAACAGGACAAGAATCATATAATGCCTTAACTGCAGATGCTCCATTTCCATCTCGTGTGTTATTTTAGTTTAAGACTTTTTTATATCTCTCCAAAATGAGTGTTTTTTATAGCAAGTGTTTAGATTTCTATCAATGTTTACCAGTTCATTTGCTCATCATACCTTTTTGTATACCAGACTTTACATCTGGGATCACATCCTTTTATCTTCCCTTGGAAGTTATTTCTTGGCACTCTGCCTAATAATCTGACCAATTTTCAACTTTCTGAAAATTGATTTGATGGTATATCTGGGTATAAAAGCCTACATTGACAGTTACTGTCTCTCAGTTTTTATTTCATGATGATCTGGCTTCTTTTATAAATTTAAATACCTTTATAATTGGTCTTTTGCCCTTCAGCTGATGTTGCAATATTCTATGCCACTTTCCCACTTCATTATAATGTCTACATATGAATTTATTTTTCTATCATTCATATTTTCCATATGTTTTTTGAATCAAAAGGTATATATTTTTAATAAGTTCTGGAAATTTCTCTTTTTCGTGTCTCAGTCTTTCAATATTTCCATCTATTCATATTTTCAATGAGCTACATATTCTCTTTAGCCATATCTAACTTCTATTTAACTCACAGTAGTTGGTCTTCTTGGGTTCCAAAGCGTATATAACTTAAATCACTGTAGTAATTTCTGGCAATTCTATTTAGTTCTTTTCCAAATCTACAGTATCTTTTTATTTTCCTGTGTTTTTTATTTTCTTTGGTATCTCTAACCACTGTACAGATATTTTAAATTCTATATTCCATAATTCCATTAATATTCCGGAAGGTTTGATTTAGTTATTTGCAATCTCTATTGACTCATACTCATAATAGTTGGTTTTTTGGGTGGCTGCTTTCTTCTTAGTGTGAATGCATCCCATGTTCATGGAAATCCAATGAAACCTGTGTGACCATATTCCTCCAAAAACAATTTTCAGTTGTTTCTATTAGATTCTCCCAGAGTACCTTCAACCAAAGATAACTTTTGACTAATTCCTCATATCTTTTATTTCATTCCTGGCATTAGTAATTAATATTTTATTTCCTTTTCTTCTTATCAGTCCAGCTAGAGGTCTTTACCAAGGTTTCCCTATTAATTTAACTTATTTTCTCTGCATTTTTGTTCATTTTCTGTTTTATTAATTTCCATTATAATTTTTGGTTTCTTCTTTCTAATTGATTTATTAACTTATTTTTTAAGCCTCTTAACATGAATGTTTAAGTCATTGGTCTTAAACTTTACTATTATTAGCAATGTTTTTATTTTTAATCTCTAACTTGTTTCATGATTTAAGAAAATACACCCTCTATGATCTGTCATTTTCATTTATTAAGGCTCATTTTATGACCTAGCATATACTGTCTCTTGGTAAACATTTCTGTGCAACTTAAAAGCATGCATATGCTATAGTTTTTGGGAATATAGTGTTCTATAAATCTCACTAGGTCCTATTGATTGATTGTCTTCATTGCATTGTTCAGGCTTTTTATGTATCTATTGCTTTTCAATCAATTATTTTTTAAAAGATGTATTTATTTATGCATACAAGAAATGGGGTGTAGGTCAGAGATGTGGGGGGGGGAGGGGATTCACCAGAGACAGAGTGGGAAGCAAAACAGGCACATCTACTGAAATACACTGCTGAGGAGCACAGCGGGCAAGGCAGAAGAGGTCTGCTGCGCCATGTGGGAAGCTTCCTGGCCTGACATCAAACTCGTGCTGCAGTGGCTACTGATAGATTCATAGTGTTGAGACTTAACCCCTTGCTTCCTGACAACATAGACCATTTTCATATTATGCAGTTGTTGATATCGTTAGGTTTTACTTTACCATCTTACTATTTGTTTTCTATATGTCCCGTTTGTCCCACCTGTTCTTTGTTCTTCTTTCCCTGCCTTCTTTTGTATTAAATGTTCCCCCATTATTCCATTTTTATTGTCACTAAAAGGCTAGCTAACTTTACTTCTTTTTTAAGAGGCTGCCTAAAATTTTCAATATACTTTAACTTATACTGTCTACCTCTAAATAATTTTATTTTACTTTACAACGAATGCAAAAATCTTACAACTATTTCCCATTTCCATCATTTCCACTATTATTATCAGGCATTTTACTTTTACTTATGCTATAAAACCAACAATGTATTTTTATTGATTTTAAGCATTTTCAATAATTAAATGACAAATTATCTTCTTTTAGAAGGTTTTGATGAAGAGAAATACCCACATATTTACTATATCCTTTACTCTTTCTTCCTTTGTGAAGATCCTAGTGTCTATCTTGTATAATTTTATTTCTGCCTGAAGAACTTTCAGTAAAATTTGTAGTACAGGTTTCATGGGGTTTCTTTTTATGAAAATGTATTTTGAGAAAATATGTCTACTGATTATGTAATTCTAAGTTTGAATTTTTCTTGTCTTTCAGTATTTTAAAGGCAGATTATTATTGTCTTCTATTTTGCATAATTTCTAACAATATCCAATGATCATTCATTGTTTCTGTGTATAATGAGCTTTTTTTCTAACTGTTTTTAAGATTTTTCTCTTTATCACTGCATCCTAGTACACAACTTCTACTGATCTGTTGGCTCAGCAAAGCATTGGTTGGCTCTCTTAGCTGCTTTTTGTTTGATATGAATGGTTGCCTGGTTTGTGGTGAAGTTACCACAGTAACATTTATATTTGCAAATGCCAACAAATCAAGGCCCAAACTCTGTTTGGTCACTTGCTCATTTATGTCTATCTCAGTGAATGTTAAAAAAAAAAATCCTCTTCCCAATTTTAAAGAAAAACAGAGCCTGATCATAACTAAAGCAGTTAAAAACAAAACAAAACAAAACATTTTATTCAAAACCATTGCAATGAGGAAAAGAGGCTTCATTTTGGAACTGGGCTAAATTGCAAATATGCCATGGGCATTGGGGACGTACATAGATTACTCAAATGAAACATCATGGATTAAATGGATTCTAGTTAAATGGACTTAAACAAGATTCTTGGTAAGGGCAGACCAAGATGTTCAGACATCACCTAGGTAATGATGGAGGGTAAGGAATTTGATCACACAGATTGAGTGTTATAAGAAATGAAAGATGAAGGGAATTCTTTCAAAATTGTCTTAGAAGAATCTTGCAACTGGGTTCTGCAAGCCTAACAAGGGTAGATGCCAAAGTTGAAGCCTAAAGACCGCAGAGGACCCTGACTACAACTTAGTTGAGGAAAGAGTCTTTATCATTAACCACAGAATACATTATTTTCAAGTACACTAAAATTCTTCAGGATAGATCACACGTTAGGCCACAAAACAATTCTTAACAATTTAAAGAAGTGAATCTATAATCTTTTCCAACCACAATAGAATGAATCTAATATAAATGACAGAAGAAAAATTGGGAAATCCACAGAAATGTGGAAATTAAATGGCATACTCTTAAACAACAAATGGATCAAAGAAGACATTGCAAGGAAAATTATGAAATATCTTGAAATAAATGAAAATGAAACCATAGTATACCAAAACTTCTGGAATGCATCAAAAGCAGTGTTTGGGGAGAAGTTTATAACTGTAAACACTTACATTTTTAAATGAAGATCTCAAATCAATTACCCAATTCTATACTTCAAGTTACTAGAAAAAGAACAAGTAAACCCAAAGTTAACAGAAGGAAATAATAAATGTAAGAGCAGAGATAAAGAAATCGAGAATAGGAAAAAAACCCAATCCTCTTTTATTTCTTCTTATGATTTCTGTGAAATTAAAACCCTAAGTTGGCCACAACCCTCTCTGCCTTTCTACCCTAAAAAGGGTGCACCACAGAGTACAGTCCTTCCAGTTCTATTTCCTCACCTCAGTGATTAAACAGTAGCCATGCCCCAGAATCCATTAAACTGCCTTTGAGTTTCCTATTCCTTGTTTTTCCTGTGATGTTCTTAAAGGAAACCTAAGGTTGCTCTTACCCACCCCCCCAGTAATGTATAGAGGGCTAGATGAAATAAAAGTGCACATCTACAAATAATTGCTTGATTTACTGACACTGAAAGGAATCAGGCTAGAAGACTTTATGAAGTATTCTGAGCACCTTCTGAAGAGAGGAAAAACCTGATGAGAAGGTGGGCAGACCTGCCAAGCAATAGGGAAATTCAAATTGCAGGGAGGCTTCTCAAACCAACAATAAGCTGGGAGCCAGTTGTGTCTCTGACTAAATGTAACCAGACCTCTTCCTTTTCCACCATATAGGAAGGATTACATGAACCTCCCTGGGATGCCCAAAGCATATGGGTGTGATGGGGGAAAAAAAGTGTGTGATGATAAAAAGAATAAGAGATAAGTGTCATGTTATTAATTCTGATTGCTCAGAATGTGCCTATACACTTTCATACAAATCCAAACCCCAGGATCTCACACCATTACACCCTTGCATAGTGCTAAGCTGAGATGAAAGGGAATAGAACAAGCTCCAAAGAAACCAAAAGAGATGAAAGAATCACAGTTTCATCAAATAACTGCAAAGACTTAAGAGGCTCAAATTTTGCTTGATGGAGTGAGTGTTGCAGATCATATCAGCAATCAATAAAACAGAGTATAACTCCAGAGAGACTTGAAGAAGAAATCAACAAACCTTAACCTCAAAAGATTGGGGTTCCCTTAATCCTAGTCAGTGTGCTTATGGTGCTACCCACTTGGGGAGAGTATTCCTTCTCAGCAGAGACAGAGTAAACAAAATTACAAAGTATTACATAACCACCTTCCCATTTAACAAACAAACATTAGTCGAGCTTCTTTGACTTGGAAATAACAACAGCCTAATACAATTCAGTTAAAGCAAAATAATGGAAATTTATATGTTTCAAATGACTGGGAGGAATATTGGGATAACACATAATTTGGAATTTCTTCAAGAACCAAAGCTTCAGGGATTGGAATTTGGGACTTGACACTTGCCAGTTCAACTCTCCAACTCTGTTTCTCTTGAGGTTGATCTCATTCCCTCTGCAAGCCGGCTCCCTAAGTGTGGCAAGTGTCTACTTACATCCTTCATATCTTCATTCCAAAGACAAAAAGAGTCCTAAGAAGAACTCTAGTGGTGCTGGCTGAGACTAGTTTCTATTAATGAGCCAATTTCTGAGGTCAATGGGTAGGAACAGTGGCTAGATCAGGATCATTTGTCTATCCTTGGGGCTTGGGGGAGGCAAACCAGGTAATGTGATTGACAGCCCTATATAAGTCACCTGAGTGGGAGAGAACTCTTTCAAAGGAAAGGGGGTGAGGATGCTATTACTAGATGGGAGAAGAGTAGAACTGAGCTGCTGTGGTCTTGATAGGGGGCTAGGGAGGAAGGGAAGGACACCACACCTAGTATAGAAATCTGCACATACACACCTAGCATAGGCTGCCTGAAATGGACACCATCAGATGTACAAGGGTCAAGAAAACCAGGAAACTGATAACAAGTTCTGGGGGCTGAATGTGACAAACACCAGAAATATCAGCTGTGACAGGCTGTTCTGTAGTCCACTTGCTTATGACTGTTTTTGTTTAACTCATTAGAAAAAGACCAGCTTGAGATGAGCTGGCAGAACAGTCTCTTCAGGGTGCTATGCCCACTGTTCTCTCAGATCCATGGCTGGTGAGCTGAAAAATGAAAGTACTTACAGATTCAATTCCTGTCCCTGCTTATTGGCTTTTTGTTAGTGACAGGCAGCAGAACCCAGTCCTATTCCACTAACAGTCTGACTTGATGTTCAATCTGCTCTTATTTGCACTGTGCTTTATCCTCCCATATTTTGTGCCCAAATTGGTGCAATATAATGTCCTGGATGCCAGATTGCTTTTAGGCATAGAGTGGGCAAATGATTTCCAAAAACAAATGAATGGTACCCCCTCCCAAAAACCCAGAATTCAGATGAGAAGTTGCCTAAGAGGCAACTCAGGGGAAAGAGTTTGGACAAGCAGGTTAGCAACCCAGAAGGGCATTAATAAAATGCAATATATATATTGAGCATGTACCAACACTTCTTAAGTCTGTATTAAATAACAAACATTGCTCTCTTTTCTTTATAGCACCTCTACTTTACAGATGATGATGATGGAAGCTTAGAAAGGTTAAGTTTCAAGGTCACAAAGCTCCAAGCTGGCAGTGTTTGAAGCTCCAGAGCCCATTCTCTCAACTGGTCTGCTCTGCTCCCTCCGGAGCTGAACCAAGTGTTAAAATACTGATATATACAATGGATGCATTAAGTAGGTCCTTTTTACATGTATGTATTTTCTAGATTTCCTTTCATGAACAGATATAGCTGAAATATGTATGCAGAACTCTATAGAGTAAAACAAAAACACATTGTACTGAAACCAAAAAAGCCTGGGCTAGAACTGTGAATCCTCCCTCAACCAACTCCTAGACTTGAGCACCCTTCTTTCCCAAGATCTTTGCGTGACCTCCCTTCCCAGGAAAGCAAGGGGTCCCGTTTCTGGGAAGAATGAACCCTTGGATACAAAATGCAGAACAAAAGGAATCACATGGCCAAGAAGCCAAGAAGCTCCAGGCACCCGGTCAAAGACATGGGGAAAGGCAACACCCAATGACAACAGACACCGGCTGGGCAGCCCGGTTGGTCCACTCTGGGACAGTGAGAGTGAACATCTGTGAAATCTGCCCTCCCTTCATCCACACCCTTTTCCTCTCAGGAACCCTCTCACCCTCTGGGTACAGTCCTGGTGGGGCTGTCTTTCTTGGGCAAGGTAGTAGAAGGACAGAGGACAGACAAAGCAAACTCTTCCTCTTGGGGACACTTCCCTCCTTATGAGGTCACATTCCCAGACCTGTGCTAATTGCTGTTTGTTCCAAAGATGCCTGCTTCCACTCTTCCCTCAGTAGGTGCCTGCGTAAGTTAGCCAAGGTCAGTTTCTCTTCCTTGAAATCAGAAAAATATGAGAGACAACACTCTTTCTCTGGTTGGAGAATGTAATTTTACTCTTTCAAGTTTAGGGTTAATAATCATTTGCTGAGCCCTGCCATGTGTCAAGATCGATGCTGAGAATTTCCACACATGTCCAGAGAGAAACCCCATGGGTGCAGTCACCCCAGTTCCAGGGCCAAGTGAGGTCCAGGGGCCTGACAAGTGCTTCACAACAGGCCAGCGTCCAGCTAGAACCTGCCCTCTAAAGTGGCCAGTTTATCATAAGGCTTGTCTTTATTAGATTGGGCTGCATGTCCTGCCTTGTGTAGTTCATGGCCAGACCACCGTCAATTCACGGCATTACCTGGTACTACTGATGGGGTCCTGGGGTGCTGTGGGACCCCGGAGCTTCTTGACTTGTGTTCAGTAAAGAATTTTTGAGGGAGTCAAAACAAGTAAGTTACAAATGAAAGTTTATTGTAGTGAAAAAGCAGGTTTGTGAAGGAAAGAAAAGGGGGGAGAAGGGGCACTTGCATATGTGCAAACGAGCAGTTCTTACAGGGCAAGAAATTGCCTTTTGAACTGAAAAGGATCATTAAGCGGGAGACGCCTGCATGTATGCAGCGGGCAGTCTTAGGGCAAGATTAGCCAGGTCTTTTTTTTTTTTTTTTACTAGAGTAAGTGTTGTTGGAATTTCTTCCTTTGGACTTAAGTTGGTTTGCTGAAAAAATATTTTAACTTTTTCTACCCCCACTTCCAGCTCCTGGCTTTTCCTGTCGCTAACTGATGACGTGAGTCATCCTTGTCGCCACCCCCAGATGGTCCAGGGGGGCAACCGTCCAGGGCCAGCAGGGTGGTCTAGTATAACACAACCCATTTTTTTAACTTCCAGGAATGCAGCTGGAACCAGTTGATTGTTGATCGTGAGGAGGGCTAGAGGGAAAGCATCCGGTAAGTTTTAAGGTTAATTTTAAGCAGGAGTACTATTCAGAGGTCAGGATGAATTCTGCCTGCTTTCTGTATTTTCTGCTTGGCTTCCATCACCACCGCCCCACCTACCCCTGACTGCAGCTTTCTGTCCCTTCTTTCCTCTCTGGTTATGACCTTGGACCTGTGCTGCTCTCCTGGACTGACATCTGGGTTCCCCCCTTCAACTGCGACTTTAATTTTCATTCTGCCATTCATCCAGCAAAAATTTGTTTAGTACTATCATCATCCAGGTATAAAGAACACTGCTCTAGGACGGACATGGCCCCTGCCTTCATGAACGTACAAGTTCTTAGAGAAGGCTGCTATTAAAACAAGCAGTTAAAATACAATATGCTGAGTGTTGTAGAGGAATTAGGAGAACCTGCAGGAGCAGCGTCAGTGCTCAGGGAAGGCCTCCTGAACAGAAATCACTTTGAAGAACTGATGAGATAAAAGGAGAACCTGTTGGGTTTGTTGCGGGAGAAAGGATGTCCAGAAAAAACTCCATAGGTAAGTTTTTACGGACCCCACCCCCACCTCAGACCAGAGAGATCTAGGACACCAAGGACTGCAAATCCCATAATGTCATCACCATTGAAGGGAAGTTGCTGGGAACTGAGGGTGGAGTTAAGCAGCCAGGCTGGGTCTATAACCAGACATGTGGATCTTGGGGGTGGGGGTCTCTTGGCTGTTCGCCGGGTTTTAGTGCACCTTTGGGATTCCAGCTCAGAGTAACTTGTAGGACGCATTCACCAATTTATTTTCTTTATTTCCTTGAGTTGTTCTTTTTATCTCCCCTGCTTTTGTAAATAAACCCTTTATTAATTTTATTGTGTGTGGCTGCATGGGTGAGGATCCACAGTCAAGCACCCCATTTTATATTGGGGCTGCCCTATAACAGGTTTGCAGGACCTGGGAGATGATGTTGGTTTGGAGAGGTACTAGGTCAGAGAGCAGGGCCCTTAGGTTCCCTCTGAGAAAATTGTTATCAATACTCCCCTTTCAGAGGCACACGGTAAGTTTCCTCAGGGAAGTTTCCCCGCAAGGCAGACACATTTAGTTATATTCCAAAGGGCAGGCTTATTATTAAAAAGGGAGGGGAAGCGGGCAGAAAGATCTGCCCCTGAAAGAGACAGTTTTGTTGAAGAAAGACCTGTGTAGCCACCGTAGGGCAGGAAGGCAGAAATTGCACTGATACAGTCTTCTTCTCTTTGGGAGGGGCTCCTTCCTTTCTGGGATTATTAATTGCTGTTAAATTAATTATTTCTTAGGGTTGGTGCCTAAGGATTTTTTCTACTTTTGGTTTGACTCGGTCAATTTGGAAGGACCAGCGATTCTTTTACATTGGTCCCCAATCTCTGTATCTCCACCTCTTGTCTGCACCTCAGTCTGCGCCTCTGGATACTTTACTCTTAGCTATAGCTTGTTTAATGGCTGTGTTGATCATTTCTACTCCCACCTCTAGCTCTTGGCCTTGTGTGGGCCGGTTTCTTGTCTTGTGATGCCTCCTTCCCAAATTTTCTACCCTTGGCCTCCAGCAGGAGACACCTGGATTGTGTGGGCTTCTGCTGCTCCCACCCAGCCCAGCCCAGTTACAAGGGCCAGAGGATCAATCTTCATGAGTTCGCCCTGAATGTGAAACAGACACAGAGAGGTTTGTCAACCAGGACATGCCTGGTCAGCTGAAGAGATGGCAGTGGCCCCAGCAAAGCAAGAGAAGCTTCCTGGAGGCCATTTACCATAAGCAGCACTTGCTGGTGCCTCAAGAGACTAGAGAAAGGCTGGCTGAGGTGTGAAAGAAAACCCCCTTGCCCAAAGAGGGGGTTCGTGAATATTTGTTGATTCATTGATGAATGTTCCAGGTTTGGGTTGCAAAACCAGAAGGTATTGTTAAAAATAGAAATAACAGGACCAGGGGCCTCCCTGGTGGCACAGAGGTCAAAGTCTCAGTGCTATCAAGATATGGCCAGCCACTGTGGAACAAGTTCGATCCTCGGCCAGGGAGCTTCCCACATGGCACAACAGACGTCTCCTGTCTTGCCCGCTGCTCCCCTCAGCAGTGTATTTCAGTCAATCTGCCTGTTCTGCTCCCTGCTCTGTCTCTGGTGAATCCTCTTACCACCCCACACCTCTTACCTACACCCCAGTTCTTATATGCATAAATAAATAAAAATAAATCTTTTTTAAAAAAAGAAAAGACACAACAGGCCCAAACTGGCCCTTCATGCTGGGCGCCCCCTTCTGGACTTAACATTTATTGCAGTCTCAACCTCTTCCCAAACTGTAACCCTGAACCAATCAACCTGGAGTTTCCCAACCAGCCCCAGGGAGCTAATCCTCATGACTGAACCCTGTCTTCCCTTGGGAGAAGGAGATTTTACCTAAAATAACCTGTTCTTTTGCTCATAAGCTTGTCCCAACCTCTTTCTACCTGCCGATACCTTGCACTTTGTGTAAATTGTTTCAGCTCCTTGATGGGGTGCTGCCCATCCACGAATTGTTAATAAAGCCACTTAGCTCTCTAAGTGTGGGAATTTAGTCTTTTAAGAGTATGTTCACTGAGGCAGCCTTTTCTCCTCTTGAAGACAATTTTGATTCTCTACTCTCCAGCCCCCAGGGAGGGCCCGCCCGAGTACTTCCCCAGCTCACCTGATCCTCCAGGTGGGTCCTGAGTTTCAAAGCACCGAAGTCTCCCCTGGGACATTTAAATGCTTTAATCTTCATTTTTTCCCCACCTTACACCAGTGAGAATGGCACACATTAAGAAAACAGACAACGATAAATGTTACCGAGGATGCAGAGAAAAAGGAACTCTCCTACACTGCTGGTGGGAATGCAAACTGGGCTAACCACTGTGGAAAGCTGTGTGGTGGTTCCTCAAACTGATAAAAATGAAGCTTCCAAAGAGCCCACTAATACCACCCTGGGAATGTACCCAAAGGACACAAAAACATTAATCCAGAAGGATACATGCACCCCTATGTTTATTGCAGCACTGTTTATAATAGCTAAGATCCGGAAACAACCCAGATGCCCAAAATTAAATGACTAGACCAAGAAGATGTGGTACATATACAAAATGGAATACCGTTCAGCAATCAAAAAAGATAAACTCATGCAATTCTCAGCAACATGGGTGGAGCTAGAAGGGATCATGCTCAGTGAAATAAGCCAGAAGGAAAAAAATATATTGAATGGTATCACTTCTAGGAGGAATATAGGGGAACCAAACAAGGGATCAGCAGGAAAAAATAACAAAAATGATGACAATAATAATAATAAGTAGCAGGCAACCATAACTGAGCAACATTCAGGGAGGGAGGGGTAGGATAAGGGTTCAAAATGGGGGAGAAAAGAGCACAAGGGACTATGGTGACGGATCACAGGTGAATTGGTGGTGGGTAACCTACAGGGAATACACAATAACATAAAAGATCAAAATAAAAAAATTTTAAATAATAAATGCTGTAATCTTCTCAGACTGAAAGCGAGGTGATATGAGGAAAAAGGGTTTTTGGGTTTTAAAAAAATGTCATTACAAAACTATCAACTGAGAGTTGCATAATAACAGTTGAGAAGGGTGAAAAATTTCTGGTTTAGATGTAATTCAAAGTAATAGTCAAAAGTTTTCCTGCTTCCTCAACACAGAGTTGAGAAACAAAAATAGCATGAAAGGTGACCTCACACAGAGTTGGGGTGCTCTGAACCCCTGGCCACTCCCACATGCTACCCACTGATAATCTCTCTTCAAATGACCTTATTTTATAGACTAAAGCCATGTTAACCTGAGACAGGCCAAGCCAGTGAGGAAGTGACACTATTGGGGTTTTAATTACGCTTGTTGGGGAGAATGGAGCAGAGGGTTGGCCCCCTCTGCAGGTCATTCCCTTCCTTGGCCAGGGGGAGGCCCAACAATTCCTCTACTCTAGGTCCTTATGAATTACACTGCTCAACAGTGAGATCATTACTGACTTAAAAAGGCCCTAATCTGTAGTATCTTGGTGTGCTGAACATGAATATAACATGAAAATTTTTTATTAGCTCTCATTTTGAAGATAGTTCATATAATTCATTTTATATGTTTCACCATGTAAATGTATCTAGTAAGACTGCAACAACATCTGAAATCAGCCTAGAATGATATATTATTGCATCACATTGCATAATACCATCATGCACACATCATCCAGAGTTGATTGCATCATATTCTGATGCAATGCAATACTACTGCCAGGTGGCTGCTGAAGTAAGCTGATATCAGCAGTGCACTAGATAAAGCCTTGCTGGAAATGTTGAGCATTGAAAATATTTCAGACTTTGCGGGAGACAGTTTAAGCTACTGTTCCATAGAACTGTTACTATTTTATCCATTTAGGCACAATACAGAACAGTAATGCCTCCAAAGTGCATTAATAGCTTGGACAATTTCTGCTCTATTTGTGGGGAAGTGACATTTTCCAACCAGAGGAAAAGTATCACTTCTCAAAGTGAAGAAGGCTTATCATCTTGACTTCGGGTGCAAGGTTGGTGACCAAGACAAGCCTTGGGCCCCGCATATATGCTGTGCTACATGGACAACACAGCTTTCACAGTGGCTAAAGGGCACAAGACTATCAATGCTGTTTGCAGTCCCCATGGTGTGAAGAGAGCAAAGGAACCACATAAAAGACCATTACTTCTGCTTGGTTCTTCTTCGAGGAGGAATAACGAAGCAAAAGAAGTAGAGAATAATCTACCCAAACATTCTGTCTGCATTGAGATGACCAGTTCAACAACTTGCTGCAGGGTGATGTGAAACAAGCATGGAATGCTTTTCGCCTAGTGTCTACAAACTTTCTTGGGAATGTTAGGGCAGAAAACTACAAGGAACTAGTAGAAGATATGCTGATGCAGTATCAGAAACTTGGCTGCAATATGTCTCTAAAGATCCACTTCCTTCATTCCCATCTGGATTTCTTCCCTGAAAACTGTGGTACGGTTAGTGATGAACATGGTGAACGTTTTCATCAAGATATCGCATCAATGGAACAAAGATACCAGGGAAAACGGTCCTCTCAAATGCTGGCTGACTACTGCTGGACACTCCCCAGAGATGCTCCTGAACAGCTGTACATGAGACAAGTGAAGAAATCTAAGAAGTAGTCTACGACTTGATTTTTTACAGGTATTAACTGTAGGCCTATTACTATTGGCATGCGTTTCGTGTTGTAAACATCCATTTATTGCAGATTACAAAAAAACTAGAGCCAAAATTAGAATTTGACTGTCATATTTGTGTTGAGCACACAAAAATTGATAGGAAATGACTAATTTTATTTCAGTGACTTTTGTAAAAATTTGTTGACCAGTGTTATTTTACCAGTGTATCACCACAAAAGTAAAACAATGTTTATAAAATACTGCAAGCAACAAAGACAATAATACATTTTCAGTCTCTCAGACTACTGAAGGGGAGCAAAACCCTGTCACTTGCCAAAATATGTCTTCAGAAAATATGATTTCATGGGAGGGACTCTGAAAATTGGGAGGAAGTTGCCTTGAAAATGACATTCTCTGTAAGGGCATCTCCCACTGTACCAGGAATGTAAGAGTGGGGCATCCATAGAAAGGGGGTTTCCAGGTTCCCTACCCGACCCAAGGAAGGAAGCATGGAGGGGAAGCTGGAGAAGACTTGGAAAGGAAGGAAGGACGAAGAGGAGACAAAGGTAAGACCTGGAGGAGGCGCATGGAACAGGAGATGTGAAGAAGACGTGCTTGCTTCTTTGCCTTGGCCTTGCACTTGGAGGGCATGGAAAGGGACACTTGAAAGATGGAGACATGGGTGAGAGACCCATGGGGAGGCTGGCAATGGCAGCCTTGATCTTGACTCGCGTTTTGAATTTGTTCTTTTCCTTCCAGACTTGCCTGGCCCCTTCTGCCCCTTTCTTATGGGTCCCTACCAGGGGGTGCCTTAGACTTGTGGCAGCTTTTCGGCGCTCAATGGCCCCGCTTTGTTTGGCTGGGCATTACTCACAAGGGAATGGGGAACTTTGGGTGTTTAAATGGGAAAATATATCCTTTCTCTCTTCTCACTCTCTCTCTCTATTGCACACTAATTCTATTAACGTTCTTTTCTATTGAAGGCCTTACACATTAAGAGCATGGTAGAACTATTTGGTAGAACCTATTTAGCGTGTGCAAGGTTCGAGGGTGTCAAAGGGCACCCTAAGTTTGCCCACTAACATGTATAAATGTTATTTATTTTGGCTTTTTCTCTTCTCAATCTGTGATCCTGGAAAAACCCAGAGTGGTGGGGGATAGTTTCCTTTGTGCCCTGACCCCGCTGTAGCTCAGTAGTATAAATCCTTCAGGTCTTCTTGGTTTATACTGAGATCGGTACAAGTACTGTTTGCACAAAAATAAGGTCAGTTTCTCTCATGTTTTTCTATCCACTTTTATTTTGAAAATTTAAAACCTATGATAAGCTGAAGAAACAGTAAAGAAGCATCTGCATTTCACCTAGATTTGTAAATTGGTGCCATTTTCCGCACTGGGTCTCTGTCTCTCCATTCCCTAGATGTAGATTTGCATGTATCTATGGATCTATTCCCAGTGTGAGATGCTGACATCTGTGAAGCCACCTAAAGTGGAGGCAGGGAGACCTTATAGAGAAGTTCTAACTAACGCAGGTTAAAGACCTTGGGACTAGACCAGAAGTAATTGTTTTAAGGAACCATCAAGCAAACAACGTAAAAAAAAGGAGTCATCATATCAGGACTAGGAGAACCCATAATTAAGGATTTTTATAAGGGAATGAAATCAGTTCTCTTTTCTTTTAATCCTTCCTAGTATCACTAACCAATTATGTGTCACCTAGAATAGTTTAAGCTTAACACGAATCAACTCTTTTCTTTAACCACTTATTTTCATCTTTCTTATTTCCTCCCATAAAACCCCCCAACTGTATCATTCCTGGGGGTCACATTGTAGGTCTTTATACCCTGAATTGCAAATCTTTAATCTTAAATAAACACACTTTGCCTTTTAATTGCCTTCTGAATTTTTAGGTTGACACCAGATATACAGATGTGTGTTTAAAGAGATCTATAGAGATAGACATAGCAATGCAAATACATACAGGTCAGCCATTAGTGAGTAGTTGCATATACCATGACCTTTGCCCCTAAATACTTCACATGTCTTCTTAGAACAAGGAGTCACCTACACCGCAACCACAGAATTACCACATTCAAGAAATTTAACACGGATCCAATACTATCCACGACGACACAGTCCGTAGTCAAAGTTCCGCCTTGACCAACACTGTCCTTCACTGTCAGTGTCACACATGGAGATGGAGTTTGGAATGCAAGATGTTGATCAGGCATCTACACCTGTGGGGGGAAGCAGAGGGAATCAGGATTGCGCATAGGAAGAAACTGAACGGCCACAGGCCTGCCAAAGCCTCAGTCTGCCCAAGGGGGTAGCTCTGGAATAAAGATTGTCCATCGCGGTGTCTGGCGCAGAGTGGGCTCTCTACCTGCCCCGGACCAGTCACCCCACAATGCTGTCCTGGGAAGGGCGAGGGTGCCTCAGGGCCAGGTGGCTCTGGAGATGGCAGATTCTAGAGCACCCATGTGCCATCAGGCAGCAAATCTGAAGGGAGCTCACGGTGTCACATTTCCATGTTTTTCAGAGCTGGGTTTTCCTTTCTTGAAAATCTGCATCTAATCAGGGGTCACCTGTGCATTAAGTTGTTCTCTCTGTTCAGTCTCCTCTAACTTATAACATGTCCGCAGCCTTTTTTGTCCTTTCTAACATTTTATTTTGAGTGACTGTCAGTTGTTTTGTAAAATGTCCTTCATTTTGGATTTTTCAGGCCTAATTTCCTAACCTCCGCTGTTGACAATCCCTCTCCCATTTTAATAAATGTTAATGTCATGTGACACCCCAAAAATCAGATTTTCCCAAACAAATGCAAGGTCTTCATCAAAGCAGTGTTCGAGTAAGGGCCACAGACTGCATTGGTAGAATTGTTCCTTAGGTTCTTAGAGGAACAGTGAGGCACAAACTCAGAGCCAAACTCCAAGACAGCAAGTGATGTCTGGAAAGAACTCCACCTCTGATGTTTTTCTGGAAACACATTTCCATGCCAGCAAGATCTCATGTGCTGTAGACTGGAACTCCCACCATGCTGTTGACCTGACTTCCAGAAAGAGGGGCTGCTGGGAACAAGAGGTAGAGTTGAGTAGCTGTGTCAGACTCAAAAGGCTGGACATTTGTGTGCCTGTTCTCTTGCTGTTTGGCTCACAAGCTGGCCCAGACTGCCTTGCTGGTAAGCCATGTCAACAATTAATCTTATCTATCGATCCACTCCCTCTTCTTACTCCCTTGCAAATAATATATATTTTTTTAATTTCTCTCTACATGTCTGCTTTTGGGTGCTGTCCTGAGTTCTTCAGCATGCAGGTGAGCACCCTCACTCACCACCATCCCCCTGCGGTTCCTGTAACAGTTTGGTGCCGATGTGGGGCCACCACACTCATGTTGACCAGCCCAAAGGACACTGCCTCACACTGGTCATGTTACGAGCGTCATTATCAGGACACGTGGTGGGATTTTTTTCTGCTTCTAATTTATAAGCCTTTGGGGGTTACTTAGAGTTCTGTGTGTGCTTTGATTTAGACATGAATTCAGCCTTTCATTTAATCACTTCAGCTTCTCCTTCTCTTCTTCCTCCTACTTCTCCTTCCTAGCCCTCCTCCTCATCTTCTACTTCTCCTCTTCTTCCTTCTTCTCTTTTCCATGCTGGTTTGGGTTATCTGGTAAAGTAGGTTGTATTAGAGCTGACTTTGGCCTTATGGGGGGTCCTGTGGCCACACATATGGGACAGGATTCAACCTCCAACTTAGAATTGTTTCTTCTGGGGGACTTTTCATGGGTGTGTATAAGCATTTTCTCTAAATTTTGGGGGATTTGAGAGGAGTTGAAACTTCTACTGCAACTGAGAGTCTGCTTGGACAGCTCTGGTGGCCATCCATAAACTAGGCCTAGAAAAGACAGAGATCCATCCATTTGATGGAACAAAAAAAAGTGAATCAGACTCCCCCTTGCCATGATAGCAGTAAAGAGAATAAGGAAGAAGGGCAGGATTATCATTTAATGGAGACTCTGAACCCACTGAGGGAAAATCCCTTTCAGCACTCCAGCATCCCTCCTGGGGAGGCAACACAGGCCTCAGGGCCCCCAAGCATCATACTGGAATGGCTTCTCTTTCTCATACCAGAGAGAGGACCTAATTCGGCCAAGGGAGACATGCAGGAGTAGGACAGCTCCATTTTTGGAGCCATTTTCCAAGACCTCCTGAATTAAAAAGTTCTGTCTCTATACCAGCAGAATTCTAAAAATAAAAAAGAGAGCAACTAATTTGTTTGCCCTACTTGCCTACCAGGGTGGGCATACAGCACATGCCACACACACTATTAGAGTCAGATGACCAAGGGCTGGTATTAGGGAAGGCTAATGAAGAGTCTCTCAGCAACAACAGAAGGATTCAGAAACCCCAGAACCAAAAGAGAGAACCCCCCATAACGGGAGAGTGGAAAGACTAGAACCTTATGAGATGTCTACCAGTAGGGCTGAGGCAGGGAGTGCTTAAGCAAAAGGGCTTGGTAAGAAATAGGAGCTTCCACAAAAGGTCAGTGAAGATCCATCTGAGTCTCTTGAAGTATAATCCAAACTTATACTTACACAGACATGAATCCAGACACTGCAGAAGATGCTCAGCTGACTACTATGATATTCTTTGGCTAGTCTACTCCAAATGTAAGGAGGGAACTGACCAAATTTGAAGGTGCTGTAGAGATGAGTCCTTCTCTTAGTGGATGTAGCCTGTAGCATTTACAATGCAAGAGAAGACAGGAGGTCTAGAAGACAGGACAAAATTTAAGAGGAACAGAAGGAACATGGAGAGGAAATAGTAATGGACTTTAAGGAAGAATCAGCGTGCTTATTGCAGGAAAGAGGAACACTGGCACAGAAAGACAAATTGATCATGCTGACTGGAACGCTCTCAAGGTAAAAGGGCAAATATATACACTGACTTGCAATGTGCCTCAGTGATCTTACATGGTGTCATATGGGCAGAAAGGGGGCTCCTTACAGCCAACATCAAACATTCAGGAACCAATAGATACTTTGATTTTCCTGCAAGCAGTAACTTTGCCATCAGGCATAGCAGTGATGTATTGCCCTGGTCACCAAAAGGATAGGTCTAAAATTGCAGAAGGCAACAGAGCAACCAACTGTGTCATCAAGGCCACTGTTCATTCTGCACTCAATAGACCTGCATTTGTTTCAAAAGTCATTCAGAAAGTAAGTGTTGCCCTACAGATTACTTGGAAGCTACATGCTGTTTGGAGACCACAATCTACAGACAAACTGAGAAAATGAATCAAACCTAAAGAAAACCTTGGCAAAACCATGCCAGTAAACCTTCTTTGGAAGACCATTTCAAGCTTCAATCTTGAACACTGCACCAAACATAGAACAAGAGGAGGTTTAAACAGAAAGTAAAACATTTCCAGGAAATTTTAGCTGTAATTCATAACTTGGCTCTCTCTAGGATTTCTATGCCTCGGACAAACTGTTGTATCTGTTCACACCTGGAGATCAGGGTTACTCAAGACCTGGCAGAGTGGAGATGTCCAAGTTCAACTGTCAGAGAAGTGGTCTTGTCCTTATGAACTTTGGCCAACAACTCACATTCTTTCAAACTTAAAGGCATAAAATCTTGAATGTGTCATTCCAGAGAGAAGAAAGCCCCAGAAGACAATGACCTGGAAGTTAAAACCCACTGGTCTTGTGAACCTGTAAAGACCTGAAATATTTGTTTAAGAAAAATACAAAAGTTGAAATATTGTCTATGTCTCCTTCAGCTACTCGTACAGGATTCCCCAGGTCTGATTTTCTAATAAACACTAGAAACCCTGAGGTGGTAGATTAGGTTATAAGCCTTCCTTGGTAATTGCTCTAACAAAACCTTATTTTTTCCTTCCAAAGTCTAAGGAATGCAGAATGACATCTGAAACCATGTGACTTCCGCTGTCAACATGCATCAGTTTGGGGAATCTCACTTTGATTTCACAGAAATTACTTGGTTTTGATTTTTTCTTTTAATTTTTTTCAATTTTTTATTTTTGGTGAGGGTTTGGTCTTTATGTTTTTGTATTTGTTTTTTGCAGATAGGCCTATGTTTACTTATCCCCTTTTGTCTCTTTGCAGGCTGTTTTTGCGTGTATATATGTGGTTAAGGTGAACAGCATTGTTACTTCAAATGAGTAAAACTGCCTTTTCAGCAGGCATTCGTGAACAGAATTAAGCCTCAGAAAACTAGGGCTTTGTCCTAGCAAGGAAGCAAAGAGAAAGCTTTGTGCCTTTGCAAATATGAGTAAAATTTCAGCTGCCTGTGACATTCCATGTGGGTAAAATGAAAAACTAAGGGAGTTATCCATATGTTACATGTCTGAATGTCTTCCCTTTTGTGTCTAATTGTTCTACCTTCTGGAGTATAGATGGCATCTATAGAAATTTTGAACTCAGAAAGATAATGGGAAGTGGTACAAGCACTTCCAGGAAGCATGGTCTGGGACAATTTTAGAGTTAATGGGAACTAATTTAGAATTTTATGGTTTGGTTTGTAACACGTACAACTTTGAGGCATTGGATATAATGTGAGTTTTTTCTCTTTTTTTATCTATGCCATTTGTGTAGGGCACATGCTGAATAGAAAAGGCAGCAAAGGTGAACTATTTAAGTCTTTATACATTGGGTAAAAAGGGGGTTGGGAAATTAAAGGTTTTGAAAGTTAAGAATTCCAATTGTTGACTGTGATAATTAGGTTTAACTGTCATAGTTGTGTTGTATGAGCCAAATCAGAACTTTGATATCTTACATTGTCATCGTTGGCTAATTAATTGGTGTTTAATACTTATGACAAGACTTCCCAAAAATCTAAATTAAGAAGAATTGGTAGTCTTTTGTTTGATTGATCAGAAGAAGTTTTATGAAACTCATTAGAGCTCCTAAGAAACTCCATAAAATTTCTCTCTTTCATTATGGAAAAGACATTAGATGAATTCGACCTATTTGGCATTTATCTGGTAAATTGAAACTTAATGGGAAGGATTGTCACTTGAGAAAATAGTTTAACCTTGACATACAGAATAATATTCATATCGGTGCTCTAAAATTTCTGTGCAACTTCTTAGGTGTTTGATATGTTTTTATATGATGTTGCTTGTCAATCTTGATTGATCTGGAATGCTGTAAGTTATAACAATGAACAAATTTCTTTGTCAATTATGTTATTACTAGATTTTAACTTTTTGGTTGTTTCAGAGTTTTGACATTTGCAGAAATTGTTTCTGGATAAATTTATAAGAAAGAGGCTTCAAGACTATTTTATCTATCTAATTGATAAAAACTAAGAGTGAGTTTTCTATTACATAGGATTGAATGGACTATTGGAGATTAACATAATTCTAATTATTTTTTGGCATATTTTTATGTTTTGTTTTTGATTCAAGGAAATTTTTTTTTCATTTAGCCAACGATGATCTGCAGCAATATTAAATTGCATTTTCTCTCTCTCTTTGATACCATCATATTATGGAAAAATGGTAATGAGTATTCTTATTACTCATAACAATGTGTCTTCTTTGCATAATTTCAATAGAGAATTTTATTTGGTCTTCCTAAAATAGAGAATTAGAAATACGGTTCCTTGCTTAGGCCTTGATTTGAATGTCTTTTGGGAGCTGAAATTGAACAGACTCAAGGATAGCTTACCACTTTGCCTGGAGGGTTCCAGATATCACCCAGGAAGGTAGGTAAACACCTCCACTGACAGGCCTGAAGATCCCACATAGTAAAGCCTTGGGGAACCTCAAGAAAGGGAAATCTACCCAAAGGTAAAGGTGTTGTAGGGACAGTCTGGTGAGATTATACTGTGGGCCACTCCCAAAGTCTGTATAGGCCAAATGGAAAGTTCCAACAAAGCCCAAAAAATTCTACTTGGTTATCCTGCCCTGTGAATTTATGAAAATATAGATTAAATGGATTAATATTATATTTAGTTTGCAAAAGCATTCTGCT
This sequence comes from Scalopus aquaticus, assembly GCA_004024925.1. Lineage (NCBI taxonomy): Eukaryota > Metazoa > Chordata > Mammalia > Eulipotyphla > Talpidae > Scalopus > Scalopus aquaticus. The sequence continues at coordinate 12,141 of PVIJ01012946.1, read as the reverse complement.
GTACTATTTAACAAATTGGAACAAAGATGGAGAGAAAATGATTTTAATAGCAATCTCTCAACCATTTTTGAGATTTTTTTCCTCTGAGTTTTTCAGATACTTGTTTGCTATTTTTTAGACAAATGTCTCTAGATTTTTCTTCTTTTTTTTTTTCTTCTTGGCTTGAACTGATTGGTTGTTTTCTAGAATTGGAGGATTTCTCCACGCTTGTCATGCATGGGCAATGCCTACAGACTGATTGCTATTTCCTTTGAGAACATTACAACCCTGGAGAAAATCATCTTCTGAAGCCACAACCCAGCATCCACATATTTGAGTTTCATCACCATAGAAATGGTGACAAAAATTGAAAGGAAGGAAATTATTAGAGGAAAAGTAAAGCGCAAACTCTGAACCAACGCATGATATCCTAAACAAATTCCACTCCCTGATATCTTTCTGTACTCCATCATATCTCTTCTCTGATGAGATCTCAGGGGCTGAGGGCTATGACTGCCAGCATGCCATGAACCTGACTTCATGTAAAGGGGGGCTGCTGGGCACTAGAGATGCAGCCAAGTGGTCGTGTTTGAACCAAATGATTAAACACGTGCTTGGCAGTTCTGTTGCTTTTTTGGTCACATACTGGCTCAAAATGTTTCTGGTAAGCTAAGTCATTTAATTTATCTCCTCTTTCCTCCTCACTCTCCTTGTGAACAAACCTGTTTTTATTTCTCTCTGTGTCTGCTTTTAGGATTTGTCATAAGTTCCTTAGCATTGGGTGAGAACTCACAACATGGGTCACCCACATTTCCTGCCAGAATCACTCTGTAACAAGGTCCCTTATAACCTATGACAATATCCCCTTATGTGAGTGCACCTGGAGAAGAGACTGGCCCACTTGTTCTAAAGAGCACTGTCCTCTGATTGTCTGCTTGCTTTTGATCACATCATTTAGTTTGGGTCCCCTACTTGATGCGTTCAAGCGAAGCGGTTTGGGCTATAACACATCATAAGTGTGTTGTATACTTTATGAAATTCACACAACTTTATTGCTGTACACTGTGGGCCTTGACACATGGGCCTCGACTGGATTTCATGTGCTCACTCTCCCCTCTTCCACGTTCTGAATATGATTCCTGCCCAGAGCAGCCCTTTGAGGGCATGCAAACTAGGGGTCCGCTGGCTTGGTCAAACCTGTTTGATTTAGTCAATGTGGTATTGCTGCTTTCACATGACCTTGAATGCCATTAAGCATGCTGCAATTCGCCATCACTCTCTGTAGTTTCCATTTGGTCCTGTGCTCAGTTTTATTACCTGCCAGGTTGATCTACTTGCCCAACTGCTGGAGGAATTGAAATAATCATCCCAGAGGTAAAGTTCCCCATTTTTAACTCTTGCCTCCCAGACCCACAAAAGTAATGGTCCCTGTCTAAGAACTTGAACTCTGGGCCTGAGCACGGGATTGCTTCTCAGGCTAAGGGACTCCCAGCATGGTGTACTGCCTGGGACCCCACTGCTGGAGATTCATCCTTGAGAGTAAATTCCTTGGGGAAGGAAGGGGGCTTCTTACTTCACTGACAGCTTGATACAAATTGGTTAGTAAAATATCAGAGAAAGAAAGGGAAAAAACATCTATGAAGAGTTTGTTTTGTACTGAATATTGCATATACCAGCCCGCTGAGCCTCCCCCCATAAGGCACCCCATTGTACAGACTGGAAAACTAATATTAAATATTGAGTTGCACAAACAATTTTCAAATGGAAATATGAATGCAAAGTAATCTTATTTCTTCTACCCACACTGAAGCTCAACTATCTGCTCTGTGCCAGGTGAGGACTAGACACAGACTCTGTCCTCACCCACCTCCCGGTGCACACTCTTGCCTCATCCAAAACTCAGGCTAAGATTTTTCAAGGATTGGTAGTTGTCATTGACAGCACAAGGGATGATTCTAAGTGAAAAGCAACATTAACTATTATGTTTCAATAGTGACATAACCAATATAAAAAAATCATCAAATCATCAATAACATTTCACATTGTTTCAGATGCGGCCACAGTAGTTGATCACGTGAGAAATAAGTAAAGGACGGGAACTAGAACAGGAAGTTATTCTGTGTGACTTAACTGGGCTTCTGTGGTCTGTCTGGGCCTGAGTCCAGGGACAAAGGACTCTATTCCTTTTCCTTTGGCATCTGTTACTTCCAGGTAGGTAATCTCTTCTTCAAGTCCAGAATACCTCTGGTTCACTCCTGGCAACAAATAGTGACCTCACCCTCACCACCAGGCCTGTTCTGAGCCTACATCTCAGGTCAGCCAGCGTCGCTCAGAAGGATACCGAAGGTCTTTTAGCCATCACCTCAGACACAGCACCGCTACCAAGGGGGCATGAGGGCACAGAAAGGATCCACTCTTAACCCACACGCTGCCCAGAGGGAGTCACTCAGAGCCCCCCCCCTCCAGTCCTGGAGCCCCATTCAGCAAATACACACACACACACACACACACACACACACACACACACACACACACACACACACCA
>PVIJ01012945.1:0-47255 GCA_004024925.1 Scalopus aquaticus | reverse complement strand
TGGATCAAGAAGATGTGGTACATATACACAATGGAATACTATTCAGCATGGAAAGAAGATAAACACATGCAATTCGCAGCGACATGGATGGAATTAGAGGGGATCATACTCAGTGAAATAAGCCAGAAAGAAAGAGAAAAATATCGAATGGTTTCACTTATAACAGGACTATAGGGAGGCCGGGTGGGAGAGAGACAATCAGTGGGGGGGGAGGGGGGTCAGGAGGGAGCCGGAGGGAGGGAAGGGAAAGGGCACAAAATGGAATAGAAAAGAATACAAGGGACCATGGAGATGGATCACGGGTGAATTGGTGGTGGGCTACCCAAGGGGAATGCAAAATGTAAAAGACATAAATAACAATAAAAACATATATTATTAAAAAAAAATTATCAAGGTCTTCCCAATTAAAAAAAATAGATAAAGCTGAAAATTGCTAGGTGGTATGAGGCTCAGAGGTGGTTCCTAACACTTGTGTGATTAATTTTCTGGCACTCTACACCTCTCTTTGCCCTGGTGTTATGTTTTCCAAACATGCTGAAGGTGTACACTTTCTTTCACTTTCCATTACATATGCCTCACTTTTTCCCAGAAAAAATTGTGGATTTCCAAATTTACAATGACTTCCCAAACAAATCTGATCTCAGAGATATCTCTGCCATGAGGCCTTAGTGACAATCCCAGATATCTAGGGTTGACCTGCCCTGTATGTCCTAGCACTTGTTAATAAAATGATATTATGGTTCATATTATTTCAAGTTTTCATTATTTGCATGTATTCAAAAACATCAAGCTCTTACTAGGAGCATGAGAACAGATGACTACTGACAGACCATTGGGGAAGGTGGAAAATCATGTTAACAATAACAATAAAATAGATGATTGAGTATTAAAGGATATATAAGGATATACTTCAGGGGTCAAGCCAAGTACAGGGGTCAGGGAAGGCATCCCAGTGGAAGTGATACTTAAATTGAAACCATAAAGATAATTACAAGAACTGTCTATTGCCTAACACAGAGCATGATGCATAACCAGGTCACCATAAGGGTTTGTTGAGTGAACAAATAAATGGCAATGGAAACCTTTCCCCTTAATTTTCAATCTAATTTCTACAAAGTGGTGTACATAAGGTATAGGAACAGACACTGAAGGGGTGTGATCCCAAAATGATGCAACTTTTTAGAAGAAATTGAATATTTAAAGGTTCAGGTTGTATCCTTTCAATTAAAGATGAAAATATATTTTAATATATACACTTTAGGGTAGAATCCTATGATGGCTATGGTCTCGCTTGTCTTTCCAATTCTAGGGTATGGATTATTCAAGTGAGAAGAATATGTGCGTTTCTAGCAGTAAGTCAATTACTAAAAATTCATTTTGTTAAAGCTATGGTACAGAAACAAAACATGCCCTGCATTTTCCAACTTGACTAATATTTTTAATTAATCATTCTCATAAAAGAAAAAAAATTGTTCTAGTTGAATTTTCCTAAAGATGCAATAATTTCTGTTGTATGCCTCTGGATGCAAAAAAGAAAAAAGAAAAAAAAAAAAAAAAACAAAAAACCTGACTGGCATCACCGGCAAGAAACATCATCATCTTGTCACCTGTCTGCAGAGAGATTTTGAAAATGTTCTCACTGACAACTCACTCCATTATACCAATCTATTTAGAGTCATGGAACTAAAGTCATTTGAAAGGACTAAGTCATTGCCACTCAAAGAATTTGGGAAATTTTCTAGTCTAGTGCCTTAATATTTTTATTTGAGTATAATGTGGCCCAGGCCTGCCATTTTTCTAAGGCGCTAATTCAGTAGCATAAGTAATCTGCCAGGAGGGACAAAAACACACTAATGGATCTTATTATCTACACATCTGTGAAATGAGTGGAAGATGTTTCTGTAATACATGAAAACATTACATAGTGTGTGACAGGCCTCAACTTGAAAGAAGGAAAGTAAGTGGTACAGAGAACATTGATGTATTTGTTAATTCAATTTCATGAACAATGATTTTTTATTAGTGTGTTTCACTCTGCAATTGGATAAAACTGCCATGTCTGCATTTGCTGAGGACTAAGACTGCAATGTAGGCTGAAGACTTGAATAATATCAATCAAGAGATTTCACAGCTTTCTTCAGTGAGAAGTTCCTTCAACAAGGTAAATTCTCACAATAGTTTGAAAAATTTACCGTTCATAAAAATCATGTGTCCTTAATTTTTGCAGTTTAGTTAAAATGTGGGATTTCAAGAAAGAAAAATATTCTGACATTTGGATTTCAGATTTAAACTCTGTACTGAAGTAGTTCTATAATTTTCACTGGACAACTTAACCTCTCAAAGACTGTTCTTCATTTGTAAGTTAGGGATTATATGCCTTCATATGATATCTTTCAAAGGTATCAGTGGCAGAGTTGGAATGTGATATCTAAATTTAAAAAGTTTTTCTATTTAGTTAATACTTTGAGGTACCTATAAAGTATAGTGTTGTAAAATATTGATGTTGATGTTTCCTTAATTCTTTCACCAAACTATGTAAAGTTGAAATATTATTCTCCACTTAGAGATGATGAAAATGACCATCAATAGAGAACTGTTGCTTAATATATTACCAAAAGATAGAAACTGAATTCAGATTTCAGGCTTCATAGCTCATAACTGCTGTGCTGTATTAATGTCGAATAATTTTGTTAAGAATTTATCCTTCTAAATGTAAGTAAAATAAAGAAATATGGAATTTAAATTAAAATGTTTTTTCTTAATTTTAGAATGCATAACTGGATTTGGTGACATTAAAATGATAAATACATCACAGGTTAAGGATTATAGATGTTCAACTTCATGTTGAGGGGTCCCAAAGGTGAAGTCCAAGTTATACAGTAAACAGAAATTTTTTATTTGTTCATGAACCATAACTGTTGTCCCTTCAATGTGAATATAGAGTAACTCCATATAAGAACTGTAATTAAAGGAATTAGATTTTTAACTTTGCATCCTAAATCTAATCTATATTGGAGAATGTGACATTAGGCTTTGGAATCTCAGCTTGGGTTTTAAGCCTATTTCTTCCATTCAACATATTGGAAGAAAGAATTAAATTTTCTAAGCCCTATTTTATCAGATAATACCTACAGAAAAGGTTATGTGAGTATTGGAGTTTGCCAAACTTCATAACTGAGTACAGAGCAAATCTAGTCAGAAGCTAAAATAAATACAAGATAACATATTAGTGACCTTCACAAAGACATAAGCTAAACATTATTAGAATTTATTCTGTCTAAATTAAAAAAAAATTACTTGAGGTAGTTGGACTTAAGGATATTACAATAGCACCTATATTTTCAATATCTATTTCCAAGGTAAATTTGTTAATTTACAATTGGAAATGATTTTATAAGTGAAAGTACTTTATAAATTCTAAAGGACTATGAAACATCAATTATTGCTTTTGTTTCTATTGCTATTACTATAAGTTCTGTTTCACACCTAATCCATCAATATGACAATGCAAAATGTAAGACTCCTACAAAATCACATTCCAAAATAATTAAAGAATAACTCAGATGCCATTTGATGACAGTATTATAATTTCTCTTCTGACTTGAGCTCCATATCCAAGGGAAATATTGTAACCATAGGGCAATGTCATCTCTTGTCAGTGTCAATGAATGGACATCACAATGGGATAGAACCAGGGTGACCTGGTGTGAAGGATCCAATAAAGTTCTCTTCTTGGAGTCAATAAAATGGGATAGTAAATCAGTCTGTTTGCACACTAAACTGTTTAATAAAATTTTTAATGAAGTGAGTATTTTATTTTTGTTTTTCTTATGCTATTAAGTCAATCCCTTTCCTTCAAGAAACTCATGTGGATTCCATAAAAGATTGTGTAAGGACCTTACCAGAGAGACAGTTCTCAGGTGAGGAACCAGACTTTTTAAATAACCATTACCTTGAGGGACTTCTGCTATATTGTGATTTTGTTGCAGAAAACAAAGTTAAGGAATAAAAGTTATTAAATAAATTGACAAAAAATATCATGAAGACATTAACAGGGATAGAAATAAATGAAAAACCATATATTTTGGGTCCACATTGAATTGCTCTGTCCATATTCAATAGAAAATTTGTTTTTAATTAATACATAACCATCAATATGGACATAATATTCTTCATCTGTTAAAAAAAACACACAATTGAATTTCATCAGTGAATCCTATATAGTACTCTGATACCATATAATATTCTGTAATGTAAGGGCTGATGATGTAGTTTGAGAAACTGCCTGATTTTAGTGTTACACTAGTAAATAAGCTCTGGGTATGGCAAAAATTGACTTTCAACAGTTGCCAATTTCTGTGGTATAAATTGCCTAATGTTAAGCTACCAACCATTGAAACAACTGACCCACAAATTTCCTATTTAACAATCACCGTTCACTAACAGGAGAAAGGAGATAGTTCTAGCAAAATCACTGTATGTTCCTTAGCCTAAACTACACTTCAAGTGACAGAATAAGAAAAGTCTTGGAGTTTAACACAGATTTTTTTCCCCAAATATGTTCAACCTAAAATCCTTTTTTTTTAAAGATTTATTTTTATTTATTTATGCATATGAGAACTGGAGTGCAGGCCAGGGATGCTGGGGAGGGGTAAGAGGATTCACCAGAGACAGAGTGGAGCACAGAACAGGCAGATCTACTGAAATACACTGCTGAGGGGAGTAGCAGGTGACACAGGAGAGGTCTGATGCGCCATGTGGGTTAGCTCCCTGGCTGGGGGTTGAACTCATGCTGCAGTGGCTGGTAAGAGCTTGATAATGCTGAGACTTAACCCCTTGTACCACCAGGGAGGTCCTTAAATCCTTTTTTTATACTCACATCAGCTGAGGACATTTTTACAGATCAGAATGTTGACCTGTTCACACCTTTTTAATCTTTGTATGCAAGCCAGTCCAACATCTGGTTCCCATTACCTGTATTTCTTTGCTGGGGAGATTTCTGGCAGGAAACACTTTTCTTCACAATACAGGAATATGAAAATAAAATACCTGGAATTCTCCTTAACCAATATCTAAGGAAAATTTTACAATGTCATCTACAATTTTCTCAAGGATGATTCAAACCATCATACTTAATTTTTGGCCTTCTCTTTCTTTCTTAACATTCCCTGTCATTAATTACACTTTCCAAAAACTACAGAGTTTTTGGATTTTTTAATGTCAGAGTCTGCTTCCAGGAACGTCTAAACTAAGACACAGTTTGGAAATTGATGCACTAGAAAAGTTCAGTGACCACTTGTGGTTCTAATTTTCAGAATCCAAAACATATCCAGAGATTATTTCAAAGATCATCAGATTGCAAAACGTTGGTACATTTTATCACTATGCCAGGCTTACAAGAGTCATTTAATAAACATTTGCTGAATTCATTCCTTCTGAGAGTAAAACCCAGATATGTTGACAAGGTAAAATAATGATAAAACAGTACTAAGGTGGGATAACAGATCACTTGTCTGTGAGTTCTCACCGTGTGCTAACAATTGCAAGACCACTCAGGCTCAGGGAACAACAGTTACGGGGTTTTCTTAAATAGGAGATTGGGGAAGCAAAGAATGTCTAGGTCATAAGCAAACAGCTGTGTCACCCCAGATAGTGTCTGCAGCATCCAGGTGTCCCCCCAAAGGGCTGATCATGTCAGATGGTGCTGTCCGGCCCATGAGGACCTGGTAGGTAGCACACCAGTCAGCAGTGCACCAAGGTCCAACTCAAAGTGACAGCTGGGGTGCTCGCAAGTAGGGCCACAGAGTGATACTACAGCAGCCCACAGAAGAGTCTGAAGGCCAGGCTGGACAGCACAAGATGCCAGACCAGACAGCAATGGAATCAATAGCATCAGGAGGTGGTGCTGGCAAATCAATGGGAAGGCTCAAAGATGAACAGAGTGCCCATCATCAATCGATAGTGTCAGTCAACACTGGTCACAGGAGGTGCTACAGCACTTTATAAGCTGTTTGTATGAACCAACAGCCAACAGCATTTTGGGACACTGGGCAAAGGCCAACAGAGCTCCTCACAGGCTATGTAAGAGGCAGGGCCAATAAACTTGATACCATTTTCAGTCTGCATAATTAACTCAAGCCCTTGATTGACAGCTGTAGCGCTCAAACCCGGTTGGTCATTTGTGATAATGGAGTCAGATACAAAAGGGAAAATCCTGGCCCTGCCTGACCAGCCTGCACTCAGGTCAGCACAGGCTTGTGGGTCAGAAGACTTCTAGGAACCATGGCTGGAGCCAACCTCAGCAAGGTCAGAGGCACACACTGAACCACCCAGCACCCCTCAGTGGAATTCAGTTTGACTCAGGTCCTAGTATGACTTTAGGGCTGGCTGCTGCTGGATGCCCAGTTTCAAAAGGAAAGAGTATGAAGTCAGGGGGCATATCCTATGACCTTCTTAACTTTGGGGGACTAAACTAGAAATGTAAGCTTGATCTAAATATCCTCAATTTTCACTGCCTCTTGACTTTGCCAGTATTTACCCTGCTTCTTTGACTCTTCCGTGGCATTTGTTTTATATGTACTTCATATATCAATATCTTTCTTTAGCCCTGATGCTTTCAGCTTGCTCAATTATTAAGAAGTACTCCTTTCAACTCACCTTGGACTGCAGGAAAATCTTCTTCATAAATATAATTATAATGTCACTCATTGAGACTCTACCACACACTGCAAGACACGTGTGCACTTTAACTTAATGCTCATAAAAGCAATCTGAGATCTCATTAATTCCATCTTGCATATGAGGAAACTGGCTTAGAAAAGTTAAATAATTTCCCAAAGTTAGGAAATTTATTATTAAATTAATACTTACTAAATGGGAGAACCAAGTATATCCTTGAAACTTAATTTTTTTATTAGATAACACCCTTTCTTATATTTAAAAAACAACAAATGAACAGTAAAGAAGATTTTGCATATAACTAATACTAAGCAATTACAACTTGAGTTCTAACAAATATCTTTTTATAAACATCCAGTGTATCATTTTCCCAGTCTCCTTTATGAAACAAGATAGAGGAATGGCAAAAGTTTTCCCAGAGGATTTCTTTTTCATAAGCTGTGTTACACTGGATCATAAGCTAAGACTAATTTATAAAATATTATTTTAATAAAAATTATTATCCTAGTATATAGACTAACACATCCAAAATGCTTAAAACAATTTTCTCAAAATATAACACATCATCGGATCTAGAAACTATTATTATTAATGAACAGATAATAGTAGTAAGACTTGAATAAAACATGTCTGTAATGAATCATCTAAGTGACTAATGCACTGAGGATTTGGGCAATGCAGGTATGTTGCTCTATTTCCAAAACAGGGAAACAATATTCCTTTGCCAGCTATGATACTGAAAAAAACCTCTACTGAGAGAACCTCCTTGATGTGAAGGGTTGTATGTTGATTCATCAGGAACAACATTCCCTGAGAGAAAAATTTTATAAATAAAAGCCCTTTTTTATGTTTTATAGTCAATCATAATTTTTTAAAAAGTAAAGAAAATAACTGGATATGGGTGGAAACAAAGAAGGTTTTGGAAGCTTTTATCTGTTCTGCACTTTCCCCACAAATCACTTTGGTCTTGTCATAAATGAAGATAGAATTCACAATAGGTTTTGGTTAAATATATGACACTAAAATTATATAACCATGAAATAATTTCCAACAAAAAAATTTTTGAATTTTACTTGCTAGGTTTGAAAAATTCCAGGAAAAGCAAATTCAAAGGAGGCAGTTTATTTTCTGTGCCTTTTACAATTAAGGAAATTTCAACCTGGTGTTTTACATTACATGATTTTCCCAACTTGTCTGAAATCAAGTTCTAGAGAACAAGTCCTGTCAGGTGCAGCTCAGTCTCTCAGCAAGAATAACACAATGGAGATGAGTGAGCATATCTTCCGTCCAGCAAAACTCAGATTTCCCCAAATCTTGGTTCCCCAAATCTAGGTATGTGACTATCACTGGAGGTTGACCTTGTACTGACTACAATATCAAACATGCTTATCTGGGCCTCCTTGGTGGCAAAAAGGGTTAACTCTTAGCAGTATCAAGCTATCGCCAGCCACTGCAGCATGAGTTCAATCCCCAGTCAGGGAGCTAACCCACATCCACGTGGTGCAGCAGACTTCTGTCTTGCCCGCTGCTCCCCTCAGCAGTGTATTTCAGTAGATCTACCTGTTCTGCTCCCCACTCTGTCTGTGGTGAATTCTCTCAGCCCTCCACACCTCTGGCCTACACCCTAGTTCTTGTATGCATAAATAAATAAATAAATAAAACATGCTTATTTGGAGAATTCTATAACCTCTCCCAAAATATCCAGTCCAGGATATTTTGATACTAGCATAATATCACACACCAAAGAAATTTTTTTCTGACACTGTCAAGTTGCTGAGGGCTAAGAAACAACACAGCATAACTTTCAAGGACTGATGGCAAGGCAAGAGAAGAGTGCCACAGAGATTTTTCACAAGAATTTCCCAACAAAGATGTGCCAAGATGCTTCATCAGGTATTAAGCCTCCAGTTTTATTATCTTCATGACCACTTGACTGTCTGGAGAGTAGATAGGAGAAAGGAAACAGTTCCTCCTCAGCATTTAACTCTGGAAAGGGGAGGGTAGGGTAGGAGGAAAGCAAAGTCTGGGAAGTAGTAAAAAGGAAAGAAAAGGCTTTGAGAGTCCTCCAGGAAGAGATTTTAAAAGATCAAGCACAGAATTTTAACTTGCTTTATTTCCAGTGATATCTAGGATTATTTAGTATATTAAATTAATTAAGCACTTTTATTAAAATCCTACTAAAGATAAGTAGCCCCAACTAAGCCCTACCATTCTCATTTATTGCAGCACTTCATTTAATAGGAATAATGCTTACCATAATGCTTAAACTTAAGGGAACATTAAATTTGCTTAACAATGTGTGATTCAAAATAATAGTAAGTATTGATTTTGTATCCTGATAACAATTCCCACTGCCTTTTCTAATTTAATGTCAACAACAATACTAGGAGATATTTATTTACCCTGTTTTATGGATGAGAAACTGAGGTTCAGGGCCTCCCTGGTGGCGCAGCTGTTGGGCGCTGCACTGTGGAGCTGTCGGCAGAGTTCGATGCCCAGCCGGGGAGAATCCCACATGGTGCGGCGGACCTCTCCCACCTAGCCCGCTGCTCCCCTCAGCAGTGTATTTCTGATCTGCCTGTTCTGCTCCCCGCTCTGCCCTGGTGAAGCCTCTAGCCACCCCACGCCTCTGGCCTGTACCCTAGCTTGTATGTATAAATAAAATAAATCTTTAAAAAAAAAAAGAAACTGAGGTTCAATCTTATGATAGTGACAGAGTGGGTGTTTGTCAGAATAATTCTTGAACCTATTTTTGGCAGAATGGAGAGTCACAAGTGAATTCTTCCCCAAGGAAACACTGTCATGTCTGCCGGGCTGGTCTGAATTTAATAGCTTGTATGAGTGTATTCTCTTATGTGTCCCTCAGTTTCCTTTCTCTTTAAGAGTGACAAGAGTTTCTAACTCATTGGAAAGTTGTAGCAATTGCCTAGGCTCCCCTAAATCTCTTAAAAAGGAGCCTGCTTAGGGCTCAGTCAGGGTCACTTATCTTCTGTATGATGGTAATGGAGGAGGAGGAGCAAGAAGAGATGATAATAAAACACATTCTTGCAGTGATTAAAACAATTTCTCTCCAGAAGGGGAAGCTTTTACTTGGGTAATAAAACTTAGCTTATAAATTGTCCCTCAGAAACTCCTTATCCCTTAGAAGCAATGTTAAATACATAGCAAAGAAACTCACAAAGCCAAATTAAGTTTAATTTTTGTGACCTTCTGGCCCTCCTGACACTTCTGGGGCATCCCTGCCCACTGTTTAGAGCATATATATATATATATATATATATATATATATATATATATATATATATATATATATTTTAAGGGAAATGCAACTTGTGTTGAATCAAGAAGTTGGGACTATAGGGAAACCACATAGGAGAGAGACACTCAGCGGGGGTGGGGGGGTGGGGGAGAGGGGGAGGATATGGGCACAAAACGGAGTAGAAAAGGACACAAGGGACCACGGAGATGGATCACGGGTGAATTGGTGGTGGGTTACCCAAGGGGAATACAAAATGTGGACGATATAAGTAACAATAAAATATATATATTAAAAAAAAAAAGTCAGATATGCAGATAATTCTCCCTCACATCCACTCTCCTTCTCCTCTAAGAAATCTTTTCCCACCCTCTAAGGGGAAACAGTGACTAAGGGGACGTTCGGCAGAGTAGCTAGTCTGGGGCTCCTTCAGCTTGTAAATCTGGTCTGCAGAGGAAGTCAGCACTTCATATGAAAACCCTGTGTGAATGTTCGGTGTGCATGTGATTGGGTGTTCCCTGAAGACAGATGGGAACTTAGAGGGCTTTGTGAATGTCCCCCCTGATGTGGTTAAAATGCACTGCACGTTACTCAAATTAAAGTAACATAAAATAGAGCCTCCCTGGAGGGGTAGAGAATAAGTCTCAGCCTCATCACTGCTAGAATCTGAGTTTGATCCCTGGCCAGGGAGCTAACCCACTTGGCAGAGCAGACCTCTCTTGCTTTCCTCAGCAGTGTATTTCAGTAAATCCCCCACTCTACTTCTGGCGAATCTTCTCAACCTCCACAACTCTGGTCTACACCCCAGTTCTTCTATGGAAAAAAAAAATTAAAACAAACAAAAAAAATAAAAATAAAAATAAATGTCTGTGGCTTCAAAGAAAAAAACTAATTATACATCAACTGTTTATATAAAAAAATAAACAAAGAAAATCCACAGAGCAGTAAAACAAACAAAAAACCCCAAAGTCTTATTTTAATAACATAATATAAAAGAAAATGAAAATAAAATTCTTTCATTATTCTGGGTTATCTTATTTGAGAAATTACTGTATAAATAGAAAGTAATGAATACTTACTTTGTACAAGTGCTATTAGAACTAAATGAAATGATGTATATACATGCGCCTTTGCCAAATTCAAGGAAAGAGGATCATCATCTTACTTGGCATCATCCTCAGCATTTGTGGATTTCAAAAATGTTCTTTCAGATTAACAAACTGAATTATAAATTCAGAGTCAAATTAGACTTGCATTATGGGACTCCAAAATCTTTTGATAAACAAAATGCCAATTTTGCTATAGACCATCTCTACATTGGAAAAAGATTTTTCAATTAAGTCTCTCCTGTGTGACGGATGCCAGTGGCAATGCTTGTCATCCAAACATTTACATATCAACACCACCGCCCCAAAATCAACATACAACTAAGATTAAAACAACACACTTTCTTTACAAACACAGGGTTTAAAAAATGTATATAGCTTCATCTTCAAAAACTGTTTATAGTTCTAAGTCTCACACATATTTAGATTTACCAATCACTAGGCACTTTATTCACAATATTTAGTTTAACATTTATAGATCTCATTAAGAAACTATTTTATAGGAGCTAGAATAATGCTATCAAATAAAATATTAAAATATTTGTCAATCGATGAGACATTGGTAATGACAGATTCAATCTAAATAAGAGAAATGTATATTATTTGTTTGTAAAGTTGTGGGCATGGGATAAATACTACAGAGCAATGATACTGGTGGTTTCCTGTGGCAATTAGAAAGTACACAGAAAAAGAATACTGAGACAAAAGAGTCACCTCAAACAAAGATGAAAATACATAACCTTTCATCATTTTATATTATAATGTGATAAATAAGGACTAACAGTTATGACTATATGCCATAACCTATCTTAAGGGCTTTATACATGTGAATTCATTTAGTTCTCACAATTGCCCTCTGAGTGTTAGTGTTACTTTTCCCATCATAATCAAGAGGATTTGAAACCAAAACTACTTGAATCCCTTGTCCAAGGTCAATAAGTTAATGAGTGATAAACCAGAATTTCAACATAGATGCTTTGATTTGAAAGCCTGAAAGCTTACCCATCATGGTCTGTTATCTGCAAACTTAATCTTGTTTCCTGTACATTAGAGGGATTATTGTTCAGGATAAACATGAATAGGTGGAGTTTGCACTGTACTTGGGAAGGATTTATTTATTTTTTCTATGCATCTGCATAATCCATTCAACTAAGCTTTGCTACATATGAGCTCCAAAATAGATAAAATCTGTATACTATCTAAATCATATCAACTGTGAAACAATACTTTAAAAAAAAATAAACTATGATAAGAATCTGCATTTTTATCAGCTGAGAAATTTCAGTACAATTTTGCCAATAAGAAAACTGAACCTAGGCAAAGTTTTCTAGTGTTCTGATTATAAGTTAGTCCTATGATTTTAAAGAATGCTACTCATGGGTGATATATATGGTATGAACCTCCTAGGCCTCTTCTATTATGATCAGTTTTGTTGTTTGTTCTCTAGTGCATACACACAATAGTTATTACTCAAAACCAAATGATAATTGTAGTTGATTAGTTTTTATAAGCATCATTGACTGGAAAAGTGAATTACAAGTTGTTTGTGGTTAACGATGCATACCTATTAGCAAAATAAAATGGTATAACTGGATGAGAGTCAGAGAACATAGAGAACTGGACCATGATAAACAAGGAAAATTCTAATCTCATTATTAAAAAAAAGTGATAAGCCCAGGTGATTTTGGAAGAATGGAATTGCTTTGCCTATCCATTTGATTAAAGTTTTGAAAGCACCAGAGCAATCTTTAGTATTAAAAAAATATGCACTAGTTTTTTCAACAAATTTACTCAACATACTGTGCTTCAAATGAACTCTTTCTGGATCCAAAAATCTGAAATTGTGCTCAAAAGACAAGGCTTTGTCATGTTAGAGAAAACTCAAAATAATTATACAGTAGCTAAAGGCAAAGTTCTGGTCTATGAAGGGAAATGAATCTCTTGAGAACTGTTTTTTTTTAAAGATTTATTTATTTATGCATACAAGAGCTGGGGGTGTAGGCTAGAGGTAGGGGGTGAGATGATTCACCACAGACAGAGTATGGAGCAGAACAGGCAGTTTGACTGAAATACATGTTGAAGGGAGCAGCAGACAAGACAGGAGAGGTCTGCTGTGCCATGTGGGAAGCCTCCTGGCCTGGGATTGAACTCGTGTTGCAGTGGCTATAAATAGTTTCCTAGTGCTGAGACTTAACCCTTTGTGCCACCAGGGAGGCCCTCTTGAGAACTTCTTAAACAAAATAGTAAGGAGTTTGCTTCATGGGCTCCCACAGACAATGGAACACGGTCAGAACTGCTACATGTGGTTTTGTAACAGGGTGGTCCCCAGGAAAAAGGGTGTGTCCCAGGTTCCCTGTCCCACCCAAGGTAGGATGGGACTGAGCAGGATATAAGAAGCTGGAGAAGAGAGACAGGACACACACAGAGGACATACAGAGGGGACAGAACACACAGACAAAAGACAGGAGGAGACGGAAGAAGGATAGAAAGCCAGAAAAGGCCCAAGGAGCTGAGAGACTTGTAAAGAAGCTGCACTGGCCTGGACTGATTGAAAGAGATGTGGGTGAGAGATCCGTGGGGAAGTTAATGATGACTGTGTTGATTTTGGTTTTAATTTTGTTATGTTCCTCTCAGAATTGTCTGACTGTTTCTGACCCTTTTGCATGGGTCCCTGCCGAAAGGTATTTTGGTTCCTCCCAGAATTATCTGGCTGTTTCTGACCCTTGTATGTGGGTCCCTGCCAAAAGCTGTTCTAGACTTGTGGCAGGCTTTCGAGACTTGTTTTGGGCCAATCCCATTTGGGTGGACTTTTACCCATGAGGAGCTGGATAGCATTGGGTGCTTGACTTAGAAAATATATTCTTTGTCTTCTCTGTCTTTTCTAATTGTATTCAAGTTTCTTTCCACAAAAAGTCCGGTATGTTTTGCATTGATGCAGTGGATGGCAAAACCCATTTAGAACAGGGTAGGTCTGGAGTTTCGGGGTGCGCCTCTCCCTGCCCTGTAACAGTTTCTCTCCATAACTAAACAGGATCGTGTATTATGTGTTCTACCCAGGAAGGGCTGAGTAAAATTGGGTGAAACAACAGCACAGGATTTATGAAATAGAGAAGCTGATGACACGTAGAGAGAAGGGATAACCATTAGAGATCTTTGTGTATAAGTGGAGGCCCAATTCACAAGTGTAAGGACTGACATTAGATAGAACATGAATAATTCAATCAACAAAAGGAGTGAAGGCAGAGGAAATGAGTAGCGATGCAGAGAGATTATGAGATGATATATGAGAAGGTGGACAATTATTTCTTAAGACCTACTAATCAGGGTTTCATCAAGGAACAGATGGGACACTCAAAATAATACTTGAGCAGGTTTATCTGAAGGACTATTTGCCAAGATGTAGTGAATGTGAATGAAAACTGTGTGAAGAGGTAGCTAGAAGTTTTAAGCAACTACTTTGGACATGAAGGAATAAGGAAAGAGGGAAGACATAAATCCAGTAGAAGAAAGTTAAATACACATTGAGAGTAGTTTTTGATTCTTGTTGAAAATCCTGGCAGTTGTGGTGACCACCTATGGAGGGAACACAAATAAACTGACCAGGACTTTTCCTTATGCTACCAGAAATTTCTAAGATTTCCACTGGCCATACCCAACTGGAAACCAAAAGACAAGAGAAACACTTGATGCAGTCCACAAAGTACAGATATATCTAGCACATAGCAGTACTATATATATATAGTATATAAATAGATATCAACTGATGGTATGGTTTGAAAAGGAAGGTTTGAAGTTTGAGTAGATGAAGGCAATATAACATAAGCATCTATCACAGTGAAAGAATTAACAAACTGCGCAATGCACAAGACTGCAGGCGTACTTAGCAGCAGTAATGGCCCACTTTAAGCTTATTGATCTTAAAGTCAAAATGAAATCAGTCATTGTACTATTTGATTTTCACCAGTCACAGTCTCCTATAGAGGGACAGGCACAGAGAGATTTGGATTTCACTAAATTGGGGATTTAGCAAAGAGTATATGACAAAGAAAGGGAGATATAAGGAAGATGAAAGAATATTCAAGGTAGTGATATTAGGATGAGTAATGCAATCTAGGATGAAAAAAGAATGAATGCAATAACATGGAGTGATTAAGTGACAGTGAAAACGTGAGATCACTGGGTGTAAGTCTGACAGTAAAGACCAAATCTAAAATTGGTACTGTATATTTATTAACTAAGAAATAAAGGGCCTCCCTGGTGGTGCAGGGGTTAAGGGCTGCACTGTGGAGCTGTGGGCAGCAGCGACATGAGTTCGATGCCAGGCCAGGGAGATTCCCACATGGTGCAGCAGACCTTTCCTGCTTTGCCCACTGCTCCCCTCAGCAGTCTATTTCTGTCAATCTGCCTGTGCTGCTCCCCACTTTGTCTCTGGTTAACCCTCTCTCCGCCCCACACCTCTGGCCTGTACCCCAGCTTATATGCATAAATAAATAAATCTTAAAAAAAAAGAAAAAAAATAAGAACACATTGTGGTGAGTACAATAAGTACTACATCTCAGTACTTACTACTTTTAACCAGTATCTATTTACTTGGTTGTAGATAGAGGGTCACAGTGGTGAAATAGACAACGTGTTCTATAAATGAGGCCCCAGAAATGACATGTTGTAAAAGAGAACATATAAATGGTCATTCTTAATAAAAACGGAAATCTTAACACTGTATAGTCTTCTAACTGTTAATAGAAGTAAAACTTTTTAGGAAAATAAAAATTTCCAATATCAGAGATTTTGTTTGAGATTTCAGGTTCACACACATATACATGTTTATTTAGATAAATACATATGTATGGCATGGCATTTATTACAGAGACAGAAAATTACTGAAGATGTAGAATAAAGATGGAAATGAAAAATAAAATTGGACATGGAACTAGAGATATTCAGATATTCACACAAAAACTTAGTTCCAGCATTTCATATTTAGAAGAACCACAGTGTAGGCCAGAGGTACAGGGGGTGAGAGGATTCAACAGAGACAGAGTGGGGAGCAGAGCAGGTGGAATTACTGAAACACACTGCTGAGGGGAGCAGCAGGAAAGACAGGAGAGGTCTGCTGTGCCCTATGTGAGTTAGCTCCTTGGCTGGGGGTTGAACTCAGGCCTTTAGTGGTGATATCGCTGAATTAACCCCTAGGCCACCAGGGAGGCTCTGCTTTCCACCTAACTTTTTACTTATACTTAGTGTCATACTTTGAATGTTGGTGAAAATATAATCACACTTTCTTTCAGAATTCTCTACTCCTGGTAAATTTTCTTCCTCTTTTTGAGTTTCCTATGGAACTGAAGCAGCATTTAGCAAGGTGAATTAATCAGTAAATACAGACTATTTCACTCTGGTAGGTCTCAGATCTTGCTATTGGGGAGTTATTGGGGAGTTATTGGGGAGTTATATACAGGTAAGTTGAAGCAATGACATGATTTTGATAATAATAACCAAAATAACGGTTATTAGATACACCAAAATCAAGTGTGCTGTGTTGAGAATCTAAAAGTGTTATCTGTCAGGACGATTATTGAAAATGAACCTGACTTTTTCATCTGTTTTTAAAACATTGCAAAGAGAATAAATGAGAGAAGGAAGGATCTTGCAGAGAAAATAAATAGGAGTTTGTGGTAGAATGAGATTAATGAAAACTGAAGCCAGAACCACATAAATTAGAAATATCAACTGAGATCTTTTCTCCCTAGTCATATCAGTGCTGAAACTGGTAATTTTTAATAAATATAAATGGAAAATCACATGACAATAGGCAATTTTACCTATTTTACTATTAATTAACAGTGATAATGACCATGTTTATAGCTAACATTAATGAGATGCTGAATATGTGCCAGGGACTGTTCTCAGCACTTCCAATAAGTCTATGAAGTAGTTACTATGATTATTTTATAATTGAAGAAAATAAGAATGGTTCCCCCCACTAATCACTGAATTTAAAACTGAATTGCTTTTAGCTTGAATATCTTGGATCATGGAAAAACACAAATGACATTTAAATGATGAATTAGATGCTCTGGTAGCTATGAGAGGTCAAAGGACATTAACTGTATAAGAAACTATTGACCATAGCTTCAGGGGGGTGTTAAATTATACTCTGAAATACATTTTTAAAATCAAGGAGCATGGGCTAGAGCTTGTATAACTTATCATTCAAGTAACCCACTGTTTCTTCAATAATGATTGAGACTGAATTGAATAAGAAAAGCTGTCAATCTTCTATGTTTTAGTAGCAGACACTATGTGTAAATTCTAATAAAAAATGTACAGAGAGCATCATTCTATCTAAGGATATTGTAGTTTCTCACTGAAATTTTGTTTTATCACAAAAATATCTAGAAGAAAACATAGTTGAATAGTTCATTCATTTCAGGACACTCTTTGTAATTATTAAATCAAATATTAGATAGTGAGATTAGACAGACAGATAGATAGCATTTCTTTAGGTAAGGGGCAGCAGTTATAAATAAGTGACAACTAACATGATCTTTACCACAATTTTTGGTACCATGAGAAAATTTGTGTGACTGGAAAGAAAAATATAACATATTCCATCCACAGAGGGGTTGGTAATAAAGCATGATCATATATTCTATGATCATATATACTAACCATTTTTCCCATCATGAGATAATAGAAAATAATTTTCTATTTTTCTCTTGGTTTCCTTTTTTATTCCTTTACTGAAGATGGATGCATGTAATTAAAATTGGGAAATAAAGTTACCCTTTAAACATCTTATTAAATACATGCAAGTATATGTATGAGCGTGTACATATATACACACACACATATATATGTATATATATACCACACACATATATATATATATATTCATAAAATCATGAAATGTAAGCCATGAAATACATACTATGCTTCTTGTTTTTATGTCTCTCTGAAACACACATTACAGTATCTTGACAACCCTGATGGATTTGTGATAAATAAAAATATGTAATCACAACTGTCAGCAGGGGACAAATGCTCCCACCAAAGAAACATGTTAATATCATGATGAACTCAAGACCAGGACTCTTGACTCTTGACTCTCCCTGAAGGGGGGAAACTTACAGCGCAGGCACAAACTCAAATAATTACATTTGGAAAATGCTTGCCGCAAGTTATGCCTATAGTTTCTGTAAATACAACTAGTGCCAATTTAAAACAAAGCTACCCCACAAAGATTCAGGTCAGCCTCTTTGGCTGTGGGTGTAACGGCCCAAGGGGCTGGTGACTGATGTGCTTTTCCCACATGGACTAATCTGAGGAACACCCTGTTAAGATTAGAGCCATGGGTGGGAGTCGGTGTGCAGCTTTGGACTCACTCCCTAAATCCAATATACAGTTTTACCCACGCTTTTCTGTCAATAAAAAGGCCAGGATTTTGCTCTCAAACAGCATTCCTACACTCTTGTATCCTGCTTCACGACTCCTGTTATCAGTGTGGTGTTGCCCGATGCAACATTTGGCTTCCAACTTTCCATCTCTAAAAGGAAGATGGGTAGCTAGATGCTGGTCTAGATGTTCCCTGGCTTTAGCCATGGGGACATAAGTAGAATAATACTTAGGTAGAATCATAACCATAGTTTTATCATCAGCTAAAATGACTTAACTGAGTTTTTCTCCCCTCATTAAAATCATATTATAATAACATGCTAGGATTGAATTGACCAACAGGATCATCTTGTCAAGCTCATTAAACTTCCTAATGAAATGTCAGAATCTTTTCCAGACATATCAATAATGCTCCCCAGTAAATAGCGATGTTTTCACAGGTCACAGGGTATTTAAATTACTCAGTTAAACATTTCCAAAGCAAGGGGTGTTTGCTTAATAATTCCCATAATGACAGTTAAAATCAAAGGCGACGTCTTTTTAACACACCATTAATCATAAATCCTTCTATCAATTCATTTATTCAAGGCTTAGTTAATCCTTTTCCTCCTTCCCATAGTCCCTGCCCTGACTAACTCAGTGCAGCTCCTCTGAGTGAAATTGATAAATCAGTAACAAACAGAAACTGCTCACAATACAGAGCAGTGTTCCCACCTGTAATGTGAATAGGTAAGAAAAACATTCAATTTATAGGAAAGGGGTTTGAAAAGACTTACAGAGGTATCTTTCAAAGAGAAATTGGCCTGGATAATTTTCGATTACTAGGAGGAAAGTACAGATGTTTCTGACTTACAATGGTTTGACTCATGATTTTTCAAATTTTATAATGGTGTGAAAGCAATTCACCTTTAATAGAAACTGAACTCTGAATTTTGATCTTTTCCCAGGTGAACAATATGCAGTAATACTTTTTCAGGATTCTGGCCAGCAGCAGTGCACCACAGCTTGCAGTCAGCCACAAGTCACAAGCATTGTACTACGTTGCTAGCAATTTTTTGATATTTGTTTTGTGTTTGTGCATCTCCTCATGTTCTATACAACACCCATCCATGATTCTTGCTTATGGTGAGAAGAGCAAGACCAAGGCAATTAATCTTGAGATGAAATGCAAGACAATTGCCCAACTGTAGGCTAATAGGAGTGTCCAGAACACTAAAGGTGAAGCTAGGATGTTTATGGTATGTTAGGTGTATTAAATACATTTTTTAAAGATTTATTTATTTATGCATACAAGCTGGGGTATAGGCCAGAGGCATGGGTGGTGAGAGGGTTCACCAGAGACAGAGTGGGGAGCAGAACAGGCAGATCAACCGAAATACACTGCTGAGGGGAGCAGCGGGTGAGGCAGGAGAAGTCTGCTGCGCCATGTGGGAATCTCCCTGGCTGGGCATCTAACTCATGTCACTGCTGCCCACAGCCCCACAGTGCAGCCCTTAACCGCTGTGCCACCAGGAAGACCCATATTAAACACATTTTTAACTGATGCTATTCTTAACTTAGAGAGGGTTTCTCAGGATGCAACCCCATCATAAGGTGAGGGGCAATGTATATGTGAGGCATAGAACAACAGAAATTTGGAATGATCTCCACACTTTCTCTAAGCTGTGAATTTTGTATTTGGTTCAAAATCACATGGTATCCTAAATGCCCATGGATGGTGGAGTATTTTGAATAGTATCACCCCCAAATTCATGTTCACTCAGAAACTCAGAATGGAACCTTATCTGAAAGTAAGATCTTTTTAAGTGTAACTAAGTTAAAACCCAGTTATACTGAATTAGATTGTGTTCTAAACTTAATAACTGATGTTTATATAGACAGACTACACAGAGACACATGCCATTTGGGGTTAGATGAAGAAATTCTTAAGAAATCAGTGAATGTTCACGACTCTCAGGAGGCACCAGAAACTAGAATTATTCCCTACTATCTATAGAGGGAGTATGACCCTGTTGGCATTTTGATTTTAGATGTTCAGGCCTCAGAACTGTGAGAGGGAAAATTTCTGTTGTTTTATGCCATCCATTTTGTCTCATTTTATTACAGTGATTCTAAAGTCTAACACAAATCATTACAGTGAATTCTAGATATCAGATACAAAATTAAACAAAAAAACCAACTGACAAATAGTTCTCAAACATGATCACTTAAGAAGGCAAATCAGTAAAAATAAAATGAATGAGTTATATAAAATTTGAGGGGCCTCCCTGGTGGCACAACGGGTTAAACGCAGTGCTGTGGAGCTGTGGCACCTGCCATGTGAGTTCAATGCCCGGCCAGGGAGATTCCCACATGGTGCAGCAGACCTCTCCTGCCTCGCCTGCTGTTAGCCTCAGCAATGTACTTCAGTCGACCCGCCTGTTCTGCTCCCCGCTCTGTCTCTGGTGAATCCTCTCACCATCCCACACCTCGTGCTTACACCCTAGCTTGTATGCATAAATTTAAAAAAAAACTAAAAAATAAAATATTCTGAAAACATCTCAGGCATATCCTGAACTCAGTATATATTTGACTCAAACTTTCATACCAATTCATCTGCAGGCAGGCATGAGAATCTATTTTCAGAATGATGACCCTGCAGCACTCTATCGCATTATGAAAGATCCCATCATCTTCACATGAGTGTGTTTATTGAGGCAAGAGATGGAATACTTTATTTTAGAGAGATTTACAGCCACAAGACTTGGAAGGAAATGGGGTTTCTTCTTAAAATATACCAGAGTTTTCTCCAAGTCAGTGGTTATTGACCTTTATTGCTTGCTTGTTTGTTTGTTTGCTTGTTTTGGTCATGCATTCTTTATAAGAATCTAGATACTCTCCTTTAAAAACTACATATGCACACCTATATTTCCTTTCTGTTATAATATTGGGATTATTCAACACTCCCTGATAATCACTTTTCATCTCCTGCAGGATCTTTAAGTATCCATGTTGAAGAGAATAGGAAATATGTAAGTGATATCCAAAGTTTCTTCAATTCATTAATTCATCAGGGCTAAGAACAGACTTAAATATAGTCTTAATGTGTTCTCATTATACTAGCGTCTTGACCGTAGGTGAAAATTTTGAATTACAAAATAGTAAATTCAAATTACAAGATAGTAAATTCAAGGAGTCAGCAACTAGTTGGGAAAAGATTCAAACAAAAAGCATGGTAATATCAAATGATAAGGTCAGGTGAGATGATATACTTACACATGGGGTATATACACAGGCACAACTGAATGGTACTGAGAACATGTTTCCCCACTATTCAAAACCTTCATTCCACACCTCCCATAATCTGAAGTCGGTTCCCATGGACTATAATGCTTTATTCAGAAAAATGGTTAATACAAGCCACCAAGATAGGGAGCATCATTTTAGCACTGTGGAAGTTTTCCCTATTTTTAATTCCATGTTGCCAAGAAAAATTAAAACAAAAATAGAAAATCAAACAAACAAAAGAAACTTTTCATTTGTAAAGTTTATCAATGCTCAAGGAAAGAAATGATTTAAGTTTTGTTAATAAGACATAATCCCTACGACATATAGATGCAGAAGTGAGAAAAACAAGTTAGCTGTTATCTATACATAATCTGATGCACCCAGGATAGGGATGTGCGATTTTGGAGTCTGCTGTGAAAAAGCATCACTTTTCCCAATTCTGGCAGAAATGTTCCTTCCAGAGACAAGCACCTCGAAGGTGTGTTTGTGGAGCAATTCGAAAAGCTCAGCCTACAAGCTATATATTCAGCACTTTTAACTTTATACAGCTTAATCCTTTTCTTTTTATCAGAGGAATTTTTTTCCTACAACTAAGAAGAGTAACTGGTACATTTTCCCTAAGAACCCATCTTCTAGTCCTCAATTTTCTGGACATGAGTTAATAGTGTTTTGGAACTATTTGAAAATCTACTGTTTGGTAAGTGACTTGAGCTCTGACAAAATTTTTCTCCCAGGGACTAGGCATCATCAATAAAACAAGATATATTGTAGAAGGAGAGCAAATCAATTGATAGGAACAAAAGGAGGCAGATCAGTAATTTAGAGTTGAGTTAAACTATATGGGCCTTGCCAAAAATAGATGATCAAAGAATTAAGGTACTAGAAAGGAAGCAGTCTGATGCCATGAAATAGTGAGAGGCAAGTTTGCAACTCAGAGAGAGTAGCTTTGAGGAATTTCTGATTTCCATTCCTGGGAAGAGTGAACACACTCTTATGGTTCCTGATTTTAATGATTTATTTTAGTATGAGTCCCTATTTCATCATTACCTTGAACTATCCTGAATAAGTCTTAGAAAAAGAGTCAATAATAAGAAACTATACTAAAAGAAATCACATTGAAGGGGAAGAGCTATATATCTTCCCCAACTTGGCCTTCCTCCCTTCCTTTCTTCAGTCCCATTCTCTTCCCTCCCTTTTCTCTATTTGCCTCTCTCTATCTCCTTTTCCTCTCTTCCCTTTTATCTCCATGTATTCAATAATTCAATATAGAAAGTTTTAGTGCTAATCTGAATCAAGTATTGTCAACTACATATTCCTTTACAAACTCAAAACGTCAAACTCATGCATGTCATTAAATTTAAAAAAATAGTCAAATGCATACATTTCATTAAGAAATTTCAACTAATTTGGGTGGCACAACGGGTTAAGTTGCAGCACTATGAAGCTATCCAGAGTCACTGCAGCATGAGTTTGATCCCTGGCCAAGGAATTTCCCATATGGCCCAGCAGACCTCTCCTATCTCGCCCGCTGCTCCCCTCAGCAGTGTATTTCAGTCGATCTGCCTGTTCTGTTCCCTACTGTGTCTCTGGTGAATCCTCTCACCCCCTCACAGCTTTGGCCTACACCCCAGCTTGTATGCATAAATAAATAAATCTTTTTCAAAAAAACAAATTTCAACTAATCAAAGATGCTTGTTCTACTGCTTAATTGATATTTCTATGTATTCAATATTATCAAATTTTTTTCTTGAGTCTTTCTTATACCTAGAACCAATATAGAAAAACTAATTTTATCCTAGAGAAAAATGAACAGAATTAAAGAAAATTGGGAAGGACAGTGGAGAGATGATGCATTGTAAGTTCAAGGTCAAAATGAATTCTAAGCTTTTGTGGGGTACGTGAGATTGACTGCATTACAGGATGATATAGTTTTCATGTATGTGGAAGTCAAAGAAGGGAGGCTGAATTTTTTGTTTTCTGGCACAAAACTTTATATATTTTTTTTAAGATTTATTTATTTATGCATACAAGCTGGGGTGCAGGCCAGAGGTGTAGGACGGTGAGAGGGATCACCAGAGACAGAGTGGTGAGCAGAACAGGCAGATCGAAGGAAATACACTGCTGAGGGGAGCAGCGGGCGAGACAGGAGAGGTCTGCCTTACCATGTGGGAATCTCCCCTGCTGGGTGTCGAACTTGCGTCTCTGCTGCTGACCGCTGCGCCACCAAGTAGGCCCCGAAAACTTTATATTTGTTAAAACCACACACAAATCAAAGAAAAATGCAAAATAAGGAATTAAATGCATAAAGATGGATCATATGAGCCATCAGAACTATAGACAGACTAGGAAGTTACTAAAAACTTATGACATATCTACTCTAAATCAATTTCTGCATTGTGAGAAGCCTAATATTCTGCAAATTTGTACAGTAGTAACAGAGCATACATGGCAAATAAACATGTAATATGTAATTGGAGAAGGTTACTTATAATGTAATTTTGTAATCATGGCATTAGCAAAATAACAAAATACTAATAAAAATACAACCACAGTTTAATATATTACAGCACATATCTTAAGAATCAGTCAATCCTTTACAGCCTTAGTTTTATGATTTAGTGTTTTCTTTGAGATGTAGATCCTAAAGATAACTGACTTCTAATAAAGTATGTTATCGTTGAAATCGAAATGTGATGTGTGTTTTTCACTGATCTTTTATTTTAATTCAGGGGAAGAATCTGACCACAGTCGTCTATACTCACAGCTTAGCCAGTAATTGCGGTACAGTGAAAGCTATTTTATTGAACATTTTGAAGGCACTAAAATGCTACTACAAGCTCTAAAGGGAGGCCCTTCTGTGTATTTTCTTATGTCCTTGTACTAATAATGATTTCTCTAAAACTTGATAAAGCTTTCCCCTGATTGCTTCAAACTCTAATAACTTGTTAGGAAAAGTCATATATAAACCAATACAGTCTTTTAAATTTTACCAACATCATTCCACTATTTACTTATTGTTAACGTGGGAATTTGGTACAAAGATAAAAGAATATTTCATGAAAGGGGACAGAAAAAGAACAGCAGAGAAACAAGACCTGAAACTTGAAGACCAGTGAAATCTAAATGGAGCGTCTGTCAGAAATTAACACAAAGGAGTCACAATAAAAATATTCATTGATTATGTATGTTTACCACTGGGGTTTTTTTTAAGGTAAAAGATTTTTCCGATTACCAATTTTCATCTTACAGATTTTCAGTGTACTAAAAGGGGAGATTAGTGAATTTAATTATAAGTCTTGTATTCTCAGATATTACTAAGTTTGTATAACTGCATTTCTTTTATTGTAACCTATACATTTAGAAAATTAATATTGCACTATAAATATTTCCCCACAAAACAAAATATTTTAGAAGCCCTTTTATGTGCTAGCTATGAATAACGAAGAGTTTGATTGTGAAAGAGCTTCCTCCTTAGTTGTGATTTTTAAAAAAATTATAAAAGACTACAAGTTAATTATCTTATAAATATATACAGTTACATATAAATATGTAATATTTATATAGAGATACAAATAAAACCATATTTATATCATAATTATACAAATGTGTTCATGTTGTTGTGTCATAATTTCTTTTCTATTTTATGATTTTATGTTGTTTAAAGTGACTTCTTGTCTTAAATGATTCATGGGAAGCTTCAGCTGAGCTATCCCCAAGTCCAAGTGAAAAGAAATTATCCATTGTGCCTCATATTCTGGGAACTAGTTTGCTGATACTTTCTACCATAAACAGGAAAGCCAAGAAGATTTAGGTATCAGTGAAAACATTATCAAATCCACACATCACACTTTTTAAAAGCTATCTCTGGAGCAAAAACAAAAAGTAGAAGGAAATGAAAATACAGTAGAATTATCAAAAAGTCATTTAAATTTTTTCTTGTTCTGCTTTCTTCTAAGCATTCATTGCAAATCTGATAAACCATTTTAATGTCATAATCAGATATCTGATGTTGAATCTTGATCCTAAAGCATTTGTAAAATATATTTTCTAACTTTGACATCAAGGAAAAAACCATTTAGGAATAATGTAGCTGATGCTTTTTGAATGTCTCAAAATAATTTAAAAAGGAAGAGTGTGGAAGGGAGGGAAGGAAGGAGGGAGGGAGGAAGAAAGAAAAGAAGCAAGGAAGGAAGGATAGAAGGAAGGAAAGAGAGAGGAAGACAAATTAATAAAGGTGACTGATTTGGGATCTAAAATAAACCATAATTAGTGGACTTGATCAAGGAAGATGTACTATTAATTAGTCTTGGTTTAATAGTCCTAATTAGCTAATCACATTAAAAACAAATTAAAAGGTGGAAACAGAAACCTAATGGAGAATTTTCTCTAAATAATTACTTTATTGTAAAAAGATAGAGAACCAAGAGAAAAAAAGTATACACTATTTGATATGTTCCTTACATTCTAGAGATTATAAATGAAAGTGGTTACAGCTTATTTATGTTCAACTCTACATTGCTTTAAAAATACACTATCTTAAACTTAATCGTTCTTTATAGAATGGCTCTTCCAAGCATGAGGTCAACTTCTTGTTAGCTTACTTCTTCTGTGCCTGGGATATCATTTTGTAGAAAAGTAAATTTATGAAATTAAAATTAATGTTTAATGTTAGCACAAATAAAATGCAATTAAAAGGGAAAATAAACTGAAGAGATATAAGCCAATAACATTACCAAATATATATACACATTCTAAATCTATAATTCTCCATTATTCATAACTGAAGGCCAATTTTCACGATTAATCCCCTAAAACTTGTCTAATCTATATGTACCTTTGATTCTTTGATTTAGATCAACCCGTCCAGAAATATTAATCTTACCTCACTCTGGAGATCTCGGATAATTCTGCTCTTTCTTTCCACTTCAGACTTTAAAAAATTTATCTGAAAATGAACAGAATATTATGTTGATGCATTTCAAATTCATTCCTATGATTTTATGATTTAATTTTCAAGAGTTTTGAGATACAATAAAATTATCATCTTTAGCAACAAATACTAAACAAGATTAAAATTTTCAGTAACCAAACCTCTCTTGCTCATTTTATACACATATCCACTAATGATGTTAAAATACCCTTTTCTCATGTAATAAAATATTCATTTTTTAAGTTGAGAAAGCATGTTATAACCATGATTGTTTTGCCTGACAAATCTCATTTTAAAGAATGTAGTTCTTAAAAAAATAGCAAGATTTAATGCTGGACTCTGAATTTCTATTCCTAGAACACTCAAGCATCATGTGTAATCAGGCTTGACAGCAACTTTATTGTGATATTTCTTTTTTTTTTTTAAAGATTTTATTTTATTTATACATACAAGCTGGGGTACAGGCCAGAGGCGTGGGGCGGTGAGAGGGTTCACCAGAGACAGAGTGGGGAGCAGAACAGGCAGATCAGAAGTACACTGCTGAGGGGAGCAGCGGGCGAGGCAGGAGAGGTCTGCCACACCATGTGGGATTCTCCCTGACCGGGCCTCAAACTCGCATCGCCGCTGCTGACAGCTCCACAGCGCAGCGCTCAACCGCTGCGCCACCGGGGAGGCCCTATTGTGATATTTCTGATCAAAAACATGGAATTTTGTAAATACTGTACCAAGGAAAGCCTGAGGGATTCTCCTTAATATATTGTTGGAATCTGTAACATTTGATGATTTACCCCAATTCTATTTGCATAAACCTAACACCTTTATTCATTTTAATATAGCACAGTACTCAAGATTTGAAACTTTATAGTTACTAAAAATTCATGAAGATAGAGACCATGTAATTAATAGTGGATGTAACAATTTTTTTTCAATTTTCCAGTAATTACATTTTAAAGAGTGTAAAAGGATATAGGTGAAATTAATTTTACTAATATATTTAATTGAATATATGAATGAGCAATGTACTATTAATGATATAATTGACATTATTTTGTAATATCTTTGAAATTCACTTTTTATTTTATACTTAGAGCACAACCATTTCAAATTAGCCATTTTATAAGGCTCAACAGCCTCATGCATCTATTAGCTCTGTATTAAATAACATTGTCTTAGAGGATCTCTGTAATGATATAAAAGAAAGTGGTAATATGGATTATCTCTGGAGCTAGATTAAATCAGTAGAACTCGGGCCTCCTTGGTGGCACAGCAGTTAGGCGCTGTGCTGCGGAGCTGTCGGCAGCAGTGACGTGAGTTCGATGCCGGGCTGGGGAGATTCCCACATTGCGAGGCAGACCTCTCCTGCCTCTCTCCCTGCTCCCCTTAGCAGTGTATTTCTGTCTGCCTGTTTTGCTCCCCATTCTGTCTCTGGTGAATCCTCTTGTCACCCCACACCTCTGGCCTGTACCCCAGCTTGTATGCATACATAAATAAAAATTAAAAAAAAAATCAGTAGAACTCAAGTTTAGGAGTAGAATTCATTTTCACCATATATTCAGCTTTAAAATAATTCTGCTTCTGAAAGATTTCAAACCTAAACAATGAGTTCTTTACTTGCAAAAAGCCTATGGAATAAATATATGTAAACATTTACTTCATTTTTTTTAGAACTTTTTCCATAATAATGTTTAAAACATTTTTAAAAACTTTATTCAAACACTGCTATATGAATTTCATATAATTTTTATGTGTCACAAAACATTATTCTTTTTTTATTTTTTTCAATCATTTAAAAATAAGAAAAATCATGCCTGCATGAGAACAGGCAGGAGAAATCTCTGGCCTGTGGGAGGCTATTGAAGTCCTTCCAACTTTTCTTTTTCTTCCCTCCCTCTCCACAGGGAGACTATCCTGGAACCACCATCCTGAATTTTATACAACACATCTTCTTTTTGACTTTTGTAGGTGTCTTTGCATTTTAGTTCCTCTAATGTTAATGTAAATCAAAACCAAACAATTTTTGAGGGTCAGACTATGTCTAAAACA
This sequence comes from Scalopus aquaticus, assembly GCA_004024925.1. Taxonomy (NCBI): domain Eukaryota; kingdom Metazoa; phylum Chordata; class Mammalia; order Eulipotyphla; family Talpidae; genus Scalopus; species Scalopus aquaticus. The sequence goes on along the minus strand of PVIJ01012945.1, from coordinate 18,583 downwards.
GAAGCAGAAGTCTGAGAACTACAGTGGACACTGTTCTGTACATGTTGATTTTCAGGCTAAACTTGGACTATGAAGAGATGATGGCAACTCAACTTGGTGAGTCACATTCATTGTACCAGTAAGGAGAAGTTCGAGTTGGTTGATGAAGCAAAGGTATTGCTGGAAAAATTTGATGACAATCAAAATGAGAGCAATGGTGTACATCCAAATAAACAGCTTTCACTCTCATTTCTATCCAAGCACAGTAAGAGTATTAGAAAGTTTAGATTATGTTGTAAATTTGGTTTTAGCTTAAGTCATGAACTACTTTACACCATCTTGATTATATTAATAACTCACTCTTTCAGTGATAACTTTTTGCCCTAATCCTCACATTTTTATGTATTTCAGTATATATTATTCATAATTAACAGCTAACTTTATTAACTAACTTTATTATTTTATGAAAATATTTTAAAATGTCAAGAATATTTAAAACATATTTTAGTGTTAAACAAGGATAGACAACTTGAGAATATAATATTCAAATAAAATACATTCAGAATATTTTAAAAATATTAACATTTTGAGACCATATGTCTAGATTCTCAGCATTTAACATACCTGGCAAAAAATCATTGTCAGCAGATATTATGACAGTTCTTAAAGACAGAAAATACCATGCATGTACTTTGAACAAAGAATGCAAGAAAATAGCAATTCTTTTTTTCTTAATGAGAGTCAAAGCTTGGAGCTACTTCTTGCCTTTAGACTAATTACGTCTCACTTAAGGCAAGTTAAGCCATAAAAATTAAGAAGAGTAGTGAAGTGCATCCAATGAGCATTAATAACTTTAATTACTGTGGTTATACCTGAGAGCTCATTCTTTCTTGTTGTCTGTTAGGGATATTCATGATGAATACAGGTTTGAAAGATTGGTTACTCCATCACTGGCTTAGGAATAACAACAAATGTTTCTGGGTTCATAAAGCACATTTTCAAAGAGAATTAGCTTAAGGCTGCTTTATGCTTTTTTGAACTTAATTTCTCCGTTTATCTTCTTTTATATTTTTGTGATTTATTTAGCAGTATGGCCTTTGCATTTCATAGCATTTCACTATGAATTTCCAAATGTTGTGGTCATCTGCAATATCTTTTGTTATTTCTCTGGAAAAGGCATATTATGTAACCAGATATGTAACCAAGGGCAGCCAGCTCATAAAATTTATCTGATTTAAAATCTAAAATATCATGACATTATTTGTGGAACCAAATCCAAATTTTATTTTGCTAGTATAAAATATTTCTCTTACATTTGTTTCTTATATTCTATTTGCCATTCATTAATATTGTTGTCAAATACTTATTTTATATTGCTTTTTATATATTCCCTATCATGCTTATTCTAGGTATGTGGTCTTTAAACTTTATGTTCTTAGTAAGTATATTCTAATAATTCTGCTTCAGAACGTGATTTTCTTTTTAATAACCTACAGCTCAAATATCTGCTCTCTTGTTATTTTAACTTCAGAGCTTATATTCTTTTTTGGGTTATTACCTACTCTAGGTGTTGATGTGTATAGGAAATGTGCCAAAGAAACACAACAGTTACCTTGGTGAGAAAGGGAAGATCCAGGGCAGAGAATTGTAGAACCAAAGGATTCTGCTGAGGGCCCAAAGGGCAGCCGGAAGGGGGTTTCGTCAACATTTCTGATTCTTTTAATGTCTCACTCTAAAGGGCCTTTCCCTGCACTGATGTTACAGTAATGACAGTGGAGATTTGATCTGTTGCTACTGACTTCCAGAATGAAGGGAAGGCAAGTGATACTTCCAAGGAAGAGTGGGTGAAGATAGGAGAGAAGAATTTACAGAAATTCTTCCACATGCCCTTTCATAAATCCTACTTGCCCTTTGCCCTAGTCTACAATGATCACCCCTCTCCAGCACACATCTACTCCTTCCTGTAAGTCTACGTTCTTCTCAGGAGTGACTCACAATTTCATGTATTTAGATATCTACTTATTTTTGTCATTCCTCTCGTCCAAATTTTCCCTAATCATGTACTTTCTTAGTTGATTTTATTGGATGGAGTTAATCAAGTTACTGGTTTGTTATATTAAGAATAATTCCACAAATATGCAATTAATAAATAGTTCTGGTGAGGACAGATGAACAAAGAAGATACTTTGTCCTGGCATTCCTGGTTCTCAGTAAGAGGCTAATTAGTATTTGTCAAATGAATGTATATGATATAGGCCTTTGATAAAATCATCATGTCGGGCCTCCCCGGTGGCGCAGCAGTTAAGCCCTGCGCTGTGGAGCTGTCGGCAGCTGCGACGTGAGTTCGACGCCCGGCCAGGGAGAATCCCACATGGCGTGGCAGACCTCTCCTGCCTTGCCTGCTGCTCCCCTCAGCAGTGTATTTCTGATCTGCCTGTTCTGCTACCCGCTCTGTCTCTGGTGAACCCTCTCACCGTCCCGCGCCTCTGGCCTGTACCCCAGCTTGTATATATAAATAAAAAATGAATCTTAAAAAAAAATAAATAAAATAAATAAAATCATCATGTCTATCCTGGTCATTTTCCATATATTTTAAATAGAAAAATGTAGGAACACAGGGTTATCATAAAACAGATTAGAGTAGAAATTCTGAGAGCATATACACATAGAAGGATATATGCCATTTACTTCAACTTTTTCTCAGATGATAGATTTATGAATTGTGTATGTACTATATGTGATTAAAATATATTTCTATACAACACTGTTCTAGTAGGTGTGGGAGACTTAAGTATGGTAAGGAAAAAATTGCAGAGTATTTTTAACTACCACTTATGCAAAGGTTTGGAAAACTACCACTTATACAAAGGTTTGAATACATACAAGATGTTCTCTAGAGGGGAAATACAAAATGAACCTACTTAATATTTTGGTTTGGTCTATATTTTTTCCTGAATACATTATTATAAGCTACCAACTTGCTAATTATTCAAAGAGCATTATTAAAAATATCTGGGTTTTAGTAGCAGATTTTTAAAACTATACCCATTCTCTTACTTCTCTTAATGGAAAACATTATGGTGCAATCCTAACACAAATGACATGATAATAAATAGTATGTTATTACAGAAGCAAAGAGGAAGATCCCACATTTGAGGGTAGTAAGGCTATGGAAGTCAGAAAGGGAACCCAAGAGTGGAATTCTATGCTCTGTAGACTGTCAAAGAAATTTCTCAGTAAGTTGTCCAAATTATCTGTGCAAGAAAGGTATAATCAGTCTATTTCCTAGACCTGATATTCACTTCCTTTGGGTAGGAATAAAGGTCTATTGTGTACTGACCAGAAGTGATTTAAAGTTTTATCTGCCTTTTGTCCCAGATTATCACAGTGGATCATCCTTTGCAACCATATAAGGTGAGGCTCCCACTGGAAAAACAAGGTTTCTGACTTGAAAGCTGTTTGAAATTTACTCTCATCTATTCGTTATTCTCCATTCTCTCATCTTGTTTTATATCTTCTCATAGCCAAGACCAAAGATCTAAGTAGTCCCTTCTCATTCACATCCTGGACCAACTCAGCAAAGACATATTTTGAAGTTTGTCATTTGGAGGTTTTGGTCTCTACTGTGAGTCTTTCTACAGTAATATATACATTTTTTCTAACTTGACCATCAGATGGGGGAAGAGGTGTGTATATTCCTTAATTTCAAGAGAGGATTTAGGTATACCTTTTAGACATTGCCTAGATATATCAACATTTTAATTTCTAATTGAAGGTTTCCACATTAAGGCCTCCCTGGTGGCGCAGCAGTTAAGCGCTGCGCTGTGGAGCTGTCGGCAGCAGCGATGCGTGTTCGACGTCCAGCCGGGGAGAATCCCACATGGTGCGGCAGACCTCTCCTGCCTCACCCGCTGCTCCCCTCAGCAGTGTATTTCTGATCTGCCTGTTCTGCTCCCCGCTCTGTCTCTGGTGAACCCTCTCGCCGCCCCACACCTCTGGTCTGTACCCCAGCTTGTATGTATAAATAAATAAATCTTTAAAAAATTTCTCTTAAAAAAAAAAAAGAAAGTTTCCGCATTAAATGCCATTTTTTCTGTTTCTAAATAATTAAATTTCTACAAAAATAAGGATTAAAGGAGAACCCTGTGCTGAAATATATTCTGCCTCTCCCTCCACATATATACACACACACACACACACATCAGTACATTCATACATATGCAGTCATATACTTATATACAGGAGTTATATGTAGGTATGTGATTTTGAAGATACTAAACAAACCAAATTGAAAATAATAATAAATAAAAGGAAGAAATGTGAGCCAACATTTCATAAAATGCAAGCTAATAATATAAAGGTTACCTCAATTATCTAGTAAATAACTGGTAAGTAAAATGTCTTAACCCACAAAGAAAATATTTTTAACTCTCCAGGAACTTGAAGTAAGTCTCAAATAGAGTCAGTTTTTCAGAGCAGGTGGTAATTCATGTCATAGTATTCATAAGTGGCAAAATAAAATTATTTTAAGCAGCAATATAAATAGAGATGAAGAAATAGATCATCCGATATGATGAAAAAAGGATATCATATTTTAATTTTTTTTGTTCAGGTACTCATTCTTCTCTCATAACAAAGCATTTGATTTTTTATTTATGCATACAAGAACTGGGGTGTAAGTCATAGATGCGGGGAGTGAGAGGATTCACCAGAGACAAAGTGTGGAGCAGAACAGGAAGATCTACTGAAATACACTGCTGAGGGGAGCAGTGGGCAAGACAGAGAGGTCTGCTGCACCATATGTGGGTTAGCTCCCTGGCCGGGGATAGAACTCATGCCGCAGTTGCTGGGGATAGCTTGGTAGCACTGAAACTAACTCCTGTGTTACCAGGGAGACCCAGGATTTAAATGTTATAAATATAAAATAGTAATAGTGGTAATGATGTTAACTGATACAATTTTGAAGTTGCTTACAACTGACTATATACTCTAATAATACTTTACCTATAACAGTTTATATAATCACCAAGTAAACTAGCATATAGTATTGATATGCTTTTTATGAGAGCCTCAGGGAAACAAAATAGCTCCTAATATTTACCCAGATAGGAAGTCGAGATGAATTGATTAATTTATTATTTACTATATGCCAGATATGAGTTCAGGTGCATGTTCTTCTAATTATAATCATCCCCCAAATTCTCAAATAAGGAAACTTGCAGAAGTCAATGAGCTTGATCAGATTCATATCTGTACTGGGATTGTAAAGGAATCAGTAAGCTCCTTAGTATTTATTTGGGGCAGAAGGAAACACTCCTTCAAGATCCAGCCTTGAGCCCTAAGGAAAGCTCAGAAACCAAACTGAGGGGCAACAGGGCTATTGCTCTAGCAGCCCTGCCTTTTTCCTCCTCCTAACTATCCATTCTTTGGTCCATCACGTTTCCTGTCCTTGGACATTCTAACTTTGGTTTATGCTTTTACAAAAGTGGTAGCTTTGTTCCTTTTGGGTCAGCCTTGCATATTTTTGGACTTGCATAACATATTGGAATAATCACGGGTTCTTGATTTGGCTCCCCCACCTTCTAGTGATGTAAATACAAGCAAACATTCACCTTCGCTGAGTTACATATGTTCAGTAAAGAACAAATAGCGGTAGTTTTATTATGAGGATCTGAAAAAATTGTGTGAGGGAGAACTTTCAGTCTGCCTAAGTGCCTTCAATTACAACAAGGCTATGAAGAAATTCAGATTAAAAGTGACAGGTTCAGGCAGATAGAGGATAGCGATTAGAACTGCTCAGAAGGCTGGGTCAGGTGTTGAGGGGAGGGATTAACATGCTGGTGCTGAAAATACTCTTTTACATAACATCTGGTGCCCAGTCGTGTTCAGGGAGCAGTGAGTGATACCCAGCCACAGCAGGGAAGGACCAGCGTGACTGTTCTCACGAAACACCATCCTGCTGTTGGGACACTGGACAGAAGAAAGGCTGTCCAGGAAGTAGGTGTGCCAGATGACGTTGTGAGCTGAGTGTAAGAAGCAAAAGTACAGACCTTGGTTGTTCAAGATAATCTTTCAAACAAGAGGCAGGCTGATATTTCTTAGAGGGGCTGGGAACCCAGGTAACTGACCTGGAAGGAACCTTGTATGAAGCTGCAAATTTGAAACCTTAACACCCACCCTACACACATGTGTAGACAAACATTGCTCTGGACAAGCCAAAAATATGCTGGAGTCATTCTGCCTTAACCTCTTACCTTATGGATCCTTCCCTCCACACTACCCACCAGTCCAACACCACCAAGAAATCCACTTATAGGAGGTGTGCTTTTTAAACTTAACCACTAAAGAGTGAACAACACTAACCACCTTGTAGTTTGGGTTATCAAATTCCAGGTTACTATAAACCTACACTATTTTTTTGTTTGTTTGTTTGTTTAGAAAAACTGGGAAGTAGGCCAAAGGCACGGGGGCATGGGAGGATTCACCAGAGACAGAGTGGGGAGCAGAACAGGCAGATAGACTGAAGTACACTGCTGAGGGGAGCAGCTGGCAAGACAGGAGGGGTCTGCTGCACCATATGTGGGTCAGCTCCCTGGCTGGGGATCCAACTCAAGCCATAGAGGTGGTAGTGCTGAGACTTAACCCATAGGCCACCAGGGAGGCCCTACACTTGCCCTATTAATCTCAGGACCAGGTAAGAAGGATGCTCAGAATTATTTAAAGCATTCACACTGCCCAAACCTAAACCTGTTTACCCCATCTTACCCATTTCTTCTGACAGAAACCACAATAAGAATCTTATCCACAATTCCCTTGCCTCCTTCTGTCTTTTCACTGACCCCGTTGTTCCCAGTGGGGTCTCCTGTTATGGTGTGCCACTCATTTGAGGACTATGTAAAGTAAGTTACCTTTTCAATGGTAGTTGAGTTCAGATCTGTTGGTCTTAGTGTACTTTGGCTTTTAATGTAATATACTAAACAGGCTCAGGTCCTAGGAACAAGATAAAAGGGCTGATCCTATATAGGGTGCATAAGATGGATCTGGGAAATAAAGCTGAAATCTAGCTTTTTTTTTAAGATTTATTTATTTTTGCATACAAGCTGGGGTGCAGGCCAGAGGTATGGGGCAGTGAGAGGATTCACCAGAGACAGAGTGGGGAGCAGAACAAGCAGATTGACTGAAATACACTGCTGAGAGAAGTAGTGGGCAAGGCAGGAGAGGTCTACTGTGCCATGTGGGAATCTGCCCAGCCAGGCATCAAACTCGCGCCCGAAGCCCTGACAGCTCCATAGAGCTGTATTAACACGTTGCGCCACCAGGGAGGCCCTGAAATCAAGTTTTGAACACTGATATCAAGAACACCATCTCATCTACCTATGGTAAATATTAGTCATAAGAACTGAAATGTGGGGGTCAAGAGGACATCCTCGAGAGAAAATCTGTAGAATTTTGGTTTTTATATTTTGAAGTGTACCAGGATCTCTTATGGAGTTTATTAAAATGGTAGACAGTGTGTTCAGGGATTACAGAACCTAATTTAGTTCAGAGAAAATTACAACCCACATCAAGAGTGTGTCACATTGCTCACCCTCAGCTCTTCACTCATAAATCAGGGTCAGGAATTAGAAAGGAATTAGAAGACCCCTAACAAACAAATACCACAAAAATATTTTCTTACCGTGTATGTTGACTGAGTGATTTTAAGATCCTGGTGACTGAGTTTTCTTTATTACATATTCATTTTTTTTTTTTTTACAGATGTATTTGTTCCACAGTGATTTAGGAAAAGAAAATTAATGACATCCCAGTCCCAAAGCAAAGGACATAAAAAAGAAACACACTTACAGTAACCTGTTGTTTTTCTACTTTCTCAGATGTCTCTTTAAGTTGATGTTGCAGGGTCTCCTGGAGAAATTTCATTTGTTCTCTAGTTTAGTAGAAAAGAGAGAGCAAAAGAGAGACATAATATACTTCAATTATTTCCTGTGCACATTACGAGAGAAGGTTTTGCTGTCTGCCTGCCTTCATCTACAAAATAGTGAGAATAGCACAGAGGCCCAGCGAAGCATACAGGATACTCTCAGAATTCTGATAATAAAGGACTTTCCTTCCATGCAAGTACTAAAAGCAACATGCACTCAAAGGAAATTGCCTTGCTATTGTGTCTTATAAGAATCCCACTGTGTGAATCATCTGTGAGCTGCATAATGTGCTAAATCAAATCAATATAATAATTCAAGTTGCAAAGCTAATTTTAGTGACAGCATGCCAAGGTGTGAACATGCTGGTTAGAAAAAGTCACCACAGACTTCCTGTTAGGATGAAATTACTGTTCCTGTCCAATGTCCCTAATTGATTAATTCTAATGCATTATGTGCTAGACATCCTTTATAAAGCCTAAGACTTTTTGTGAAAACAGAGAAAAAGAGACTTCTTTCTAACTCAAGGGCTGCCTAATTTATTGAGGATAATAAAATAAATCTGTGTCTGCACATATACACACATCATGTTTCGAGTTCACTGATACATATGGGCCCTGTCTCACTTCCTAAGCATTGAAATAGTTCCATAAATGTTCATTTCCCTCAAGGGTTTAGGGTTTATGCAAATCACATCTTTCTGTGTCTTGATTTTATCACTAAACTATCCCTTCAAAAAGCTCAGATATCAGATAAGGTTGGAATATGAGTGTGTATGTACATATACATATATATATATATATATACACACACACACACAGACATACACGTGTGTGTGTGTGTGTGTGTGTGTGTGAGAGAGAGAGAGAGAGAGAGAGAGAAGGAGAGAAGAGAGAATGAATTATGAATTTTGGGTAAAAAATAAAGTCATTCAATGAAATAGCAATACGTGGACAACTTTTCCAGCCTTAGCAGCACCCAAACTAATTTTAAATCCCCAATTTAACCCCCCAAATACCTTGAGAAACCCTACTGTACAACCACAAAATAGAGAATAGGGTATAGGAGATACTTTCACAGATTAATTTCTTTTCCTCATAAAAAATGGGCACGATGATAGAACTACCTCATAGGTTTGTAGTAAGGTTTCGATGGTGTTATGTAGGCAAGTCATCTTAATACTCACGTCTAAAATGAAATCTATGCTTAGCACAATGCCTGGAAAACAATCACTTAATAAATACAAATACAATACTCTGGCCCAACATTTGAGAGTTTCTATATCCTGTGGTAGCATGTAGTTTTATTTTCTGATATTCCCTGTCTCCTTCACCATCTCACTGGGTGACGGACATGTATTGTGCAGTCATATATAGTTTTATGTTTTTGTTTATTCTTTTTCAACATGGAATGTTCTACAGAAAAGTAACTGTTGTCAGCATTCCTACTTTAACCAGTTGTGCCTATGAAAATATTGCTTGTAATTCTTCAGCACTAGCTCTGTGAACCACAAATATTTGTGCATAGATGTTTAAACAGGTGTCTTATTTCAAGTCAATAAAATAATTAAATATGATGTACTTTTAAAAGTATGCCAGAACAATATTTTAGACAAGTACTTTTTATTTTTTTTAAATAATTTATTTATTTATGCATACAAGCTGGGGTGCAGGCCAGAGGTGTAGGGTGGTGAGAGGGTTCACCAGAGACAGAGTGGGGAGCAGAACAGGCAGATCAACAGAAATACTCTGCTGAGGGGAGCAGTGGGTGAGGCAGGAGAGGTCTGCTGCGCCATGTGGGAATCTCCCCAGCCGGGTATCCAACTCACACTATAGTTGCCACGAGCTCCACAGCGCTGCGCTTAACCCGTTGCATCACCAGGGAACCCCGACAAGAACTTTTTATTATTGAACTTAGAAGACTATTTAATGTTCAACAAGTAATACAACAACAAGTATTGATCAATTATAATAAATATCAATAATGATATAATGAATTATATACTGATATAAAAAATAAAATATAATAATATTAATACTGATGAGAGGTTTCTGGGACAGATGAAAAGATACAAGATGGAAAAAGGGACTACATATTGATAGTATCATATCTGTAAACTTTTTCACAGTTTTTTGTTTTGTGGTCAGTGAACTAACATGGAAGGGTATGACCACTGGGTAACAGAGGTCAAGTTCCTATTAAAGCAGCTCTCAGCAGTTCTTCTAAGCATTTTGATGAGCAACTTCCTATCTACTAAATGGGAACAATAATATCTACTTTATAAGTAACGTGTGAGGATGAATCAAAAATATGTATATAAAGCATTTGGCAGAGTCTCTAGTAAATGTATAACATTAGCTTATTTCTACAGTAAAATGTCTTTTTTTCTTTGCGTAGGTCTTTCAAATCACATGACTTTTTGTAGTGTATACAAATGTATCTCATAATATACTTCCTTCGAAAATAAGCAACACTTCATTACTGTACTAGTTCTATTGCATTGCTGATGAGATCACCCCATTCTATACAACTCCCACCATTATCAGCGTGATCAAGTTCTGACACTATTAAAATGATCTACTGAAGTCAATGTTATTCCGCTTGTCCATTTGATGGGCAGATCTACAGGGTCTATCTTATTAAGATCATAGTAGAAAATATTCCAGATTCTTAACACTCAAATATTAACCTGCAGACCAGAACTGGCATCACCTTCAATAGAAAATTTGTTAGAAATCCAGAATCTCAAGCTCTACCCTAGAGTAACTTTGTAAGAATCTGCAACTGTACTTAAGAATATCATACAAACAAATGCATTTTGAGTGAACCAATCCTTCTGAAGTTCCGAAATGAAGTCTGACACTATAGAAAAAAAGAACTGAGAAAATGAAAGGAGAATACAGCCTTACCTTTGTTTCTCACCTATTTCCAGAAGCTTCTCAACACTGGTTTTTGCAAATTTCTCTTCATTTTTCAAAGACTGATAAGAAAAAGATAAAAAAGGAAGTCTTACTTAGTTGATAACCTGAGGTTCACTTTTAGCTCTAAGGCATAAAATGTGGCCATGGGCCTCCCTGGTGGAGCAACAGGTTAAGTCTCAGAACTATGAAGCCATCCACAGCCATTGCAGCACGAGTTCAATCCTTGGCCAGGGAGCTTCCAACATGGCACAGCAGACCTCTCCTGTCTCTCCCGCTGCTCTCCTCAGCAGTGTACTTCAGTAGATTCTCCTGTTCCGCTCCCCAATCTGTCTCTGGTGAATCCTCTCATAATCCCACACCTCTGGCCTACACCCCAGTTCTTACATGCATAAATAAATAAATCCTTTAAAAAAAAAAAAGATGTGGCTGCATGTTTGCCCTGGAACAAGAATGTACCAATGTGGTCACGGTGCTCCCGAGGCTCTAAGGATGCTCAGAGGAATTGATGACACCACAGCTGACACTTTGCTCCATGGTGTGTGAAAGGGAATGAGCTCGGCCTCAGCTTCCACAGGCTCCATGGAGGACAATGCATTGTCCAAATGTCTAGGTATCTTTATAAGTTTAATGTAAAAAATATTTCTAATTTCCATTTGAAGTTTTACTGTGTTCTCTACAGGCATGTTAAACCTGCTCTGGCATTGTTTCTACAAATACATGGAGACATAAAAGTCCTCTCTGAGTAGAATATGCTAAGCAATAACACAATTCGAGATCAAAGCAGTCAAATGGCATGCACCACTTTTGTCTTGTCTGTTTATTAGATATGAATAATGCATTAGAAGTCACAGAAAACAGGCCATGTAAAACTGTAACAGAACTGTATAGATGGGATGTTAAGGGGGAAAAAATACACCATTTCAATCATTAGTATTTATTTACTTTGGCAAATTGAACATTGTCAGACCAGTGAAACAGAAAAGCCCATGGAGTTTTTCTCACTAGAGAATCAGTCCCATTAAGCTTTTCCTAAGAATTTCCTCATTTATAATCAACAAACTGTTTAAAAGGGTAGCCTATCTTTCTTGGTATTAAAAGTTGAATCTTGGTCCTCTTTGGTGGTGCAGGGGTTAAAGTCTCAGCGCAATCAAGCTACAGACCTCTCTTGTCTTGCTCACTGCTCCCCTTTGCAGTATATTTCAGTAGATCTGCCTGTTCTTCTCCCCACTCTGTCTCTGGTGAACCCTCTCAGCTTCCCGCCCCCCCACCTCTGGCCTATACCAAAGTTCTTCCATGCAAAAATAAATAAATAGATCTTAAAAAATAAAAATAAAAAGGTAGGGGACCATCATTAAAAAATGTTATAGGAAAATAAAAATAACAAACAAGAGATACAGAATACAAAGTATTGGTATGAATATGGGGGTCAGGAAGAATTCAATTAGAAGACCTGGAGTTCACTTGACAATTAATTTCCCAGCAAAACCAGAACCACCATATATTAGATACATAGCTTTGGGTAATTCCTATGGTTTGTTTAAGTAAGTCTTGCTTCCTCATTTTACAATGAATAAAATACTACCTTAATTTTGAAGAAAGGTTAGGAGGATTTAAGAAACGTGCACATATAGAGGAGTAAAACTGTAACCCTAAAATTACATAGACATTTAAACAATTGACATGTTATAATTAAAAATAAATAAAAACAAAAAGAGAATGAATGAAAAATGTCCATGTACTATGGTTGGTACAAAATACACAAAGGGTAGTTGAAGAATTGCAGCTACATTTAGTAGTAGGATTGTTAGTCTGTCAAAAAATAATATTTTGTGAAATTACACATTTTTGTCAAGCAACTTTCTAGACTGTGATCTTATGCTACTAGTATAAAGAGATTGAGTGTCCCAGAAATATTGTAAACACCAGCCACTCATGCGCATGTCACCATATGTTTGAAATAGTCTCAATGTGGCAGATGTTCTGCTTCTGAGAAGATGCAGGCGTCTTGAACATTCCTTGCATTCTCACATACCTGAGAAATTTCTACTAATGATTTGGTGCAGCTAAAGCAGCAGCTTCCTATGAAAACTTATTTTCACCCATTTTCATACTAGTCAGGGTGTCCCTAATGTTCTGTACATATTCTTATCATAGCACTGCTATTCCTACAGTGTTATTTATCATCCTGCTAACTCTCTCCATGTCCCACTGGAGTGGGTGATTTTGTTGTTGCTGTTTTCGTGTTTTCAAGATGCAACACACACCTGGAACAACAGCTTGTATCAGATTTGCCTCTGAGCTCTATTTTTTCAAACATTTTTTAAACTTTTTCTAACTCTGATACATTGTCATCATGTAAAAATTAAATGGAAATTGCTGAAATAGTACCTAGCACAAGGCAATATTCTGTAAACTATAGTTACTAACACTGACATCACCTATGGAAATGGTGAGTCCATGTGGTTCGGAAGCATAGTTCCATGTAATAAATAATAGACAGATTGCCTGCAGTGAAGTTCTGACTTCCTTTATGACATTCAAAACTTATCTTTTTTAAAAAAGATTTATTTTATTTATGCATACAAGAACTGGGGTGCAGGCCAGGGGTGGAGGAGGTGAGAGGATTCACCAAAGACAGAGAGGGGAGCGGAACAGGCAGATCTACTGAAATACACTGCTGAGGGGAGCAGCGGTGACATAGGAGAGGTCTGTTGCACCACGTGGGAATCTCCCTGGTGGAGGATTAAACTCATGCTGCAGTGGCTGGCGATAGCTTGATAGCACTGAGACTTTAACCCCTGCACCATCAGGGAGGCCCCGGAAACTTACTTATCTTAAAGAATGATTCCACACTTGTTATAAACAATTGTGTTGACAGCACTTATCTCATAGATATATTATAAAAATTAAATCCTATAACATATGCAAAACTTTTAGTATACAGTATGCACTCAGTAAATAAAATGTTTGAGTCAAATATTAAAATATAATCTCAGATATTTCAGTTTTTTTCTTATCAGATACAAATCTTGTCTTTGGTCTTTGATTGAGATTTTACTGTTAAAATATGTTCAAACATGACACTCTCCCTTCTCATACATTTAATCATTTTAGTAATGACTTTCGACTTTCATAAATAATCTTTTTGGAATTTAATATCATTTTATTGAGATCATTACTATATTCCCATTCCTATTTTCGCTTAACATTGGTCATAATTACTTTTCATCATTTTATAATATAAAACACACACACACACACACACACACACACACACACACACACACACACACACACTGGGGTCAAATTGATCTTAGAAGCTGTGAGAAATTGAAGGCTTTGCCAAGCAAATAATTTTCCCATTCATGAATTTGCAAAGCAGAAATTCCCAGGCTACATTTCAAATGCCATTTCTTTTCAAGGCTTATATGATAATAAATATCTACCAAGGTCAAATTAGAAATATATATAAACCTGGTAAAAAAAAAATATTAGTTTTTCCATATTAATCTACAAGACAAACCAGGTGACTCCTTAACCTTTGCTGCTGGGGAAGTTAGGTATCATCTTACCCTAAGGTTGCTTTTAATTCCATCAAGTTCTCTTGATGTCTTTGTCAGCTGATACAGAATGGTGCTTCGTTCCTTAAACACTTCTTTCAGCTGCCTTTCCAGTTCTTCATAGTCCTGTCTAACACAGAAAGAAAAAGTATGAGAGTCCCCCAAATGTTTTCATTTGGGTTCAACCACTTTAGTCATAATCATAAACCTCACATTTAAAGCAAAGTGTAAATTAATTGAAATATTAATTACTTGGATATTTTGTTTTTAGTATGCTATCTAAAGAGGAAAAATGAAAAAACAGCTTTTATAATAGGGTTCATTTTGCATTAAGGATAGTCCAGGCTACAGAGATGTTCCAGAACAATACTGTAACAAGCCATCAGCTACCTCTTAGAAATTACATATTTTCCATAACTTTATACCACTTTTTCACAAAGTTCTTAAAGTTTGAAAGCAAAACCATAGGTTTTAAACTAATGTATCTAGAATATATGGATAGACTTGGGAGTGGGGATAAACTTGGGGGTAGATCCAGAAAATAATGTAGAGCCTGAGTTCATTGCTGGTTTGTAGGGAAGGAAGCCCATTGAAAAGGCATCCTTTCCAACCATGTCTAAGATACTCTATTGCTATTAAAGAAGTATTGGAAGAAGAAAAATATATGATAATCAGTTACTAAATATCATTCAAATACAGTGAAATTTAAATAGTATTAAAACATTTTTTTAGCTCAGAAACATCTATATATTTATTTTTTATATGGTCTTTGTATCAAGATAAGACAAGCATTTTCATTTTACAAATGTAAGCGTATTGGGTACAGAAAGACTGTTACTATGCTAAGATACTATTCACAGAATAAATGAGGAACTAGTATGTCTACATGTGTATGTGTGAATGTTTATGCATGTGCAATTGTGAATGAATGTGTGAGTGTGTATGTGTGTGAGAGTGTGAGTGTGTAGAGGGGAATGTGGATAAAGAAATTGACAATTGCCAGTGCAGTCTAAACTGTAAATGACAGGGAAGAGTTAAAATTATTAATTGGAACACATAAAAGAAAAGCTATTCAGGAAAGATTTCCAGGAAAATGTAATGTAAAACATGTAAGATGCACTTTAAAGCACAAATTAGCTCCATATGAAAGGCGAAACGTGAAAATAATTTCTTATTTTTAAAATATAAGCATAAATATCAGATCTACAGTCCCAATAAAATTTGCTGCTGAAATGAGGATATGGAAAGCATGAGACTCTTAAATGTTGGTTAGCATATTTCACATTCTTTTTGTTGAAAGAAATCAGAATGCCCCCCTGCTAAAAGCTTTAATATTTCTCTCTGGTCTTGAGATTTCCACTAATGAACAGTAATCAGCGAGCAATTGGACGGATATTAATGCCTCAGGTCTTTTCAGTCTCACTAGCAAAGTCAAATAATGGATGGCAAGATATATTTCCACTTTCTCCTAATTATACAGCTTTACTTCATGCTCCGGTTTGTTTTTCATGAAAGTGAAAATAAACATATCTCCAAAATTATATTTTACTTAATATTTTATTTTTTTATTGTATAGAAGAACTGGGGTGTAGGCCCGAGGTGAGGGGAATGAGAGTATTCACCAGTGACAGAGTGGGGAGCAGAACAAGTGAATTTACTGAAATATACTGCTAAGAGGAGCAGCAGGTGAGACAGGAGAGGTCTGCTGCACCATATGTGGATTAGCTCCCTGGCTGGGGATTGAACTTAGGCCTCAGCTGTGACAGCACTGAGACTTAACCCCTGTGCCACTAGGGAGGCCCCCAATTAGATTAAGTGATCACAATAAATCATAATGTTAGATAACATGCATTGACAATGTGTTACATGCAAGATGTTATTTTATATATATGATGTCATATATATATATATCATATCATATATGTTTATACATCTCATCTTCAGAACAACTCTATGAGATAATAATTAGCTTCACTCCATTGTACAAATGAAGAAATTGAGTTATGTGGATAATCACTTCCAAGCACATATTTCTCTTAAGGAAGTAGTATATTGATCAGCCTCACGAGTTCAATACCTCAGCCATTAAGTTTTATAAACAAACTGGCTTTGTTAGGGGTTTATCACAGCTAAATATTTACTGTGCACATCATAGAAATTATTTTAATTCCTTCCTTCAATGCTACATATATGTTTTCAGTACTGGATTTACTTGCCATTACATTCAATAAAATCACTGAGAGTATTTCTTTTTCGTTTATAAACATTTAATTCCATTATGATATATGGCCTTCAAATAGTTTCATAAGAAAAGGAGAATCAATTTATATCTCTATATTTTCTGCTAAATACACCGAGAAACATGAAGACAATATAGTTTATCAGAGAGATATAACTACCAAAAGTGTTCATTAACAGAAACTCAATTATTCAATTGAGTTTCAATTGAATTCAATTATTCAAGGACCTTAAAAGAGACCAGATTATTCTAACTAAAACAGCATGGTACTTGAACAAAAACAAACATAAAGACCAATGGAACCCAATAGAATACCCAGAATTAAAGCCGCATAACTATGAACAACTAATCTTTGACAAAGGAGCAAAGAAAATGCAGTGGAACAAGGACAGTCTATTCAGTAAATGGTGCTGGGAAAACTGGACAGTCACATGCAAAAAAAATGAAGCTAGACTACTACCTCACACCCTGCACTAAAGTCAACTCAAAATGGATAAAAGATCTAGATGTAAGACCTGAAACCATAAAATTTATAGAAGAAAAAATAGGCAAAACTTTACACGACATACATCTCAGCAAAATCTTTAAAGACACATCCCCCAAAGCAAAGGAAGTGAAGGACAAGATGAACAGGTGGGATTACATCAAAATAAAAAGCTTCTGTACAGCAAAAGAGACATTAACCAAAACAAACAGACACCCTACCAACTGGGAAAAGATCTTTGCACACAATACATCCAATAAATGACTGATAGCAAAAATTTACAAGGAACTCACACAACTCAACAAAAACAAAGCCAATAACCCAGTCAAAAAATGGGCAGAAGAGCTAAAAAGGCACTTCTCCAAAGAAGAAAAGCAAATGGCCAACAAATACATGAAAAAATGTTCAACATCACTTATAATTAAGGAAATGCAAATCAAAACCACTATGAGATACCAGCTCACACCTGTGAGGTTGGCACGCATTAAAAATATAGGCAATAACAAATGCTGGAAAGGATGTGGAGAAAAAGGAACTCTTCCACACTGCTGGTGGGAATGTGAACTGGTCCAACCACTATGGAAAGCTGTGTGGCGATTCCTCAAACTGCTAAACATGGAGCTTCCATACGACCCAGCAATACCAATTTTGGGAATTTACCCAAAGGACACAAAAACACTAATCCGAAAGGATACATGCACCCGTATGTTCATTGCAGCACTGTTCACAATAGCAAAGGTATGGAAGCAACCCAGATGTCCAGAAATAGATGATTGGATCAAGAAGATGTGATACATATACACAATAGAATATTATTCAGCATTCAAGGAAGATAAAGACATGCAATTTGCAGCGACATGGATGGAATTAGAGGGGATCATATGCAGAGAAACAAGCCAGAAAGAAAGAAAAATATCGAATGGTTTCACTTATAACAGGACTATAGGGAAACCAAATAGGAGAGAGACACTTGGACGGGTAGGGGGAGGGGGAGAATAAGGGCACAACATGGAGTAGAAAAGGACACAACGCACCACGGAGATGGATCATGGGTGAATTGGTGGTGGGTTACCCAAGGGGAATACAAAATGTAAAAGATATAAATAACAATAAAAATATATATTAAAAAAAATACCAGGTTATTCTATGTCAATAACATTACTGGAAGCATTGGTTAGCATTTCATCAGATTTTATTGCAATTAAAAATGAGTGTATTGGGCCTCCCTGGTGGCGCAGCTGTTGAGCGCTGCGCTGTGGAGCTGTCAGAAGCGTGCGATGAGAGTTCGACGCCCAGCCAGGGAGAATCCCACATGGTGCGGCAGACCTCTTCTGCCTCGCCCGCTGCTCCCCTCAGCAGTGTATTTCTGATCTGCCTGTTCTGCTCCCTGCTCTGTCTCTGGTGAACCCTCTCGCCGCCCCACGCCTCTGGCCTGTAACTCAGCTTGTATGTATAAATAAATAAATCTTAAAAAAAAAAAA